>CM031238.1:675440225-675526901 GCA_018340775.1 Taxus wallichiana var. yunnanensis | reverse complement strand
AAACTTTAAGATCTAGATCTAAAATAACACAAAGTTTATAAGTAGATATAGGACAAAAGCTAGAAACAAAATACACCATGACAAAAAGTTCTCCGAAATATTATCCTTTTTATTCCTTTGCTTCAAATAGCTATCAAGGGTTTCAAAGCACAAAATATGGAACACAACAATGTTGCTTACAAATTCTAATCACTAAGTCAAGGTTCTTCCTCTACTTATAGAATGCGTAAGGAAAATAAAAATAGGAAACTTAACCGAACTAGAACATAAACAAGAAGTAAATATAACATCCGCAATCATCCTCCTCTAATTTCTCTTCAATGACATGCATTTGAATATATACTCAAAATTATACACATTTGTCACTTAGCTAATAGAATTGTTCCACATAACTCAAAGTAATGGTTTCAAAACCAATAACTTTAAAGTTTTACAATTATATCCGGGAACGTAAAACTAGAAAAAGAAAGAGTAGAAGAAGAAAGACACGCCAGCTGTAACATCTACATATTCTTTTTGTTTTGATACTAAATATACCACAAACATGTAATTCAACATCTTCCAATTTGTTTTAGTCACAACTACCTTTTTCTCATCCCGAATTACGTAAGCCTTCATTTAATACCCTGATACACACTTCCACATCCTTAAAGCTAGGCTGAACTTTTCAATATCTAACTACAAAGTGCCACTAGCTAACTGATGAAATTCATCGTGAAAGGCCTAACAGCTCCATCAATTCTCCCTTGCACCATCAAAAGAGATCCTTCCAGGGAATTAGGCACTTTGCTAGGAATGGTCCTTGTGTATGAAGTAACGTTCCCGACCACTTCCTCATTAGTGAAAGCAATGACATTGTTTGGTAAAGATGATGCCATACTCTCAGTACCTGCATCCTTTTCAAAGCATAATTGTGTAGATCTCCAAATGGAAAGATATCGCAAACGCAAGATTCTTCCCCTTCTCAACTGATCCATTGGGAACAATTCATTCCACAATCAACACCTCTCTTGGAAGCTTATTTATTTCAGCCAAAGTACTCGTGTTGCTCTCATCAACTCTTTTCATATCCATCGTTCTCATTACCATTTTATTTAGCTGATCTGATGCATCTTTCATAACATTTAGATGGGCTAGTACCTCTTTGAGCTTTATAGAAGCTTGGTGAATGATTATACTCTTCCATTTGTCGATAGCTTTAACCTAGTTTACTGCATCTTCCACTTCCTAAATCAGATGATCACTCACCTAATTTTTTACTGAAATTGGCCGAGTGGAAGATTTGGCAACCTTAGAAATGATCTTACACAACTAAGAAACCTACTTTTGAAGTTCAACTTTATCCACATTTTCTTTGTCAAGCCTAAGGAATAAAGCATCTATCAACATCTGCGTGTCCTGCTTCAATCCTTCACATATGGCTTGACCTATGGGTACTCTGGTCAGTGTTATATGTTTTATTGTGAGCTCATCCTTCCTCTTCCCTTCTATTGAACCCGACATCTCGGTGAACTTCTACCCCAACTCTTTAATGATCATCCTCAAGTTACCTTAAGCAACTTTGGGTTTTCTATCTTTTCCGCCTAGATTCAGGAGCAGCTGCAAGTCATGTTCTTCCAAGTTGATCTCTTCTCTAGCCTCTGGAACTAATTGCAAAGCCAACCATTCTGAGAAATTACTTCTCAGAGAATGAGAAGTTTCCGAGTGTACCACTATCTCACGCTTTAATTCCTCTCCATCTGAAACTGCTACAGTGTTGTGGTTGTCATCCTCTGAATTATCCAAAGACAAAGCTCTTTCAAATTCTACCATCTGCAACTTTAACATTTCTTTAGGAAGAGGTGCCGAATAGAGTGGCTGAGGAGAAAAGATGAATGTTGCTAGATTCAATGGAGGAATGACAATATCTTGCTGAGGTGCAGCAATGATGAAGTAAGTACTTTAACTGCTTTGAGAAGTAGGAACTAACACCATAGCAAGAAGTGATCTTCTCCCTCAAATGATACTTTTTGTGCACTTTAATCTTTTCAGGCATCATGTTGCTTTCTACTTCATGCTTCCTCTTGAGGGAATCTCCTGTGCCGAAGTTTCCCATGATTTGGATCATCAATGCTTCATCTAGGCAATATCCATTCGTCAGCAACCAGTTTGAACTATTGACTAGAATGGTGGCAGACATTTCCTCGATCATATGGCAACCACCTATGCTCTTCTACTATGCATCTCTATCTCCTCCCATCTGATGGTATGCATCAATTAACACAGGCCCATCATATTTAAGATCTGTAGGTATCCATGCTAATCCAAATTCAAACACTTATCACATTGATAACCTACTGAAATCTTTCTTTCTAACCTCATAGTCATTTCTACACTTCATCCAGAAATCTTCCAATGAAGGCACATGCACGTACTCCTAGGAGATTGTATTCCTTGCCACTCAAAATGGATCAAATTTCAGCCGTGGTGGGAAGAAATTGTGCTCGTACTCATAGAACATTTCCACTTCAATTTCTCGGGCTTTATGAATACTCTGACAATTGTAATAGCCAACAAGGATTGGGAAGTAGCCTATAGACATGTGCCATTTGGACATTAGGTCATGTATCTCCATGAGTTTTCTAGTCAGTTCCATGATGACCAATCTATCACTCAAATATCTAGGCAACTTAAATATTTCTCTTGAAAAGCTAATGACCCTAAGGTATGTAAAGTATGAAAACTAGATGAAGACACTACCAATCTTGGACACAACTTCCCAAGCTTCCTTACTCACCCTGTTGGCCTTTAGGTCATTTTTTAGCCTGAAAATGAATCCATAGAATAATCCATCATTGACCACCTAGTAATATTTATGACATGCGGGCACAGTAAGCTATGGATACCACTCAAAAATAGAATCCTTGGAAAGCACAACACATCTATACAGATTGGAGAAAACACCATCTGAAGCTACTGCATATACCAAATACGATGTCATTTTGAAGGTATAATTATGCCTCACATTTCTGAGATGCTCACCGATGTTTTCACTAATGATTTTTGACCAATTGATTATTGAATCTTCTTTGTTGATTTCAATGGTCCTAATGAAAGCATACATCCATGTGCAAAAGTTATGAGCGTTAGCTTCACCATTTATCCTCGCATAACAAATTATAAATATCATCCACCTCATATACCATGTTGGATCATGAAAGAGTTCTCAGAACTTCGATGGAGATCTCGGGCTTCTTCATGTATCTCGTATTCATTATGCCCACATAGTCAATTTTATGCTTTTCCCATATGTGCCATCCTCGTATGCTAATAGTAGTCACCGCCTATCATGTTAGAATATTCATAAAATAATTGATGAACTGTGCATCTAGCCAAATTATTGTCTTCCCTGTAACATCTCTTGGACTAATTCGGATAATGGGTGGTAAGACCTAGCACACTCCATGAAGAATTCTAGCAACTGAAATGTGGGTGGGAATGTTGAGGCTCAAATGATTCCACTACTTTTGAATGCACGCATGAGAGAAGTCTTTCCAGCTCTAGATCTATAAATAAGTTTAGAAATAGGTCCTGGACCTAGATCTGTATCTCCAATATCAGCAAACCTGGAAGTGATGTATGACTCAGCTAAGCTTTCTTTTTCATCTAGCTTGCCATGGCCGAATCTATCTTTGTCTGAGCAATTTTTTTCTCTTTATTTGACCGAAATTCTTTACAACCGATGCAGATCTGGATATTTCTTCATATTCAGAGGATATGTTCAATGTATTGGACATTTATTTAAGCTCCCTTTCTCTTATAAAATCATCGGTAATAAATTCCTATAGTTAATTCAGGAAAAATATGGCAATCGAACATGAACACTTGATTTTAATTATAAAATCTACATATATCAAGCCCTGCCCCAAAATTTTATGTTTTATTTGTATGTAAAGTAAACATGAATTTTTTCAACTTCACCGAGCACTGTACTCACTATGTGAGACAATTAATTAGATGCAAATCATTCTCCTTCAAATCTAGGCACCAATATTATAAGCTTTCAGTAGTGAAAACACCTTCTTCGAGCAAAATTCCTCCTTAATTGAGCGCCAAAATTGCTTCGGGTTGCACTTATTTGCTAAAGAATTAATTAATTCATCCGTATGGGATTCCATGCGTATATAAAATTCATCATTCTATAAATAATTATTGCCCCTCCTATTCCTGGAAATTAATTAATAAATTAACATGTTTTTCTATTCATTTTGGGCACCCATTTTGTGCATGCTCATGGCTGCCATTAAATGAATTAAATTTATTTAATTTTAGCTTTCTACTTCCAATCCACTTTGACTTCACAGTGTGCTTTGACCTTATGCACCAAAAATAGGAATTAATTTCATTAATTAATACTTTCAAAAGTATTATCTCTCTCTCAATATGGGTCGCACTTTTTTGCATGAGAGGGGACTACGATAAATAAATTAAATTTATTTAATTTTAGAATTCTATATCCAATCTTCTTTATCCTTTCATCATGCATTGACTTTTCCTCATGCATGGGCGCCAAAATTGGGTTGATAAATATTATTAAATGCATTACTATTCACCCAAGGTGGGTTGCACTTTTTTGGGCAAGGGTGAATTCTATTTTTAAAATTCAATTTCTAATGGGATTATTCACCCTACACCGCAGCTCCAAAATCCCACGATCCAATTAAGTTGTTCAATTTTAATAATCATATTTTTTTTACCTGCTCGCAAGGCGAGTAACAAATTCACATCAATTCCTTAAGTGATTTCATTTTATTTCACAATAGGAATTTTCACGCCGCAAGGTAGGTAAGAAATTTTCGACCGCCACGCTTTGCGCTCTAATAATCCCATCATGACTTAAGTGGTGTTTCTTCCATGGGAAAAAGTACCCTGCTAGGCAGGTACAAAAGTCCCACCTGCCTGCTACTAAGAAAAATCCCATCAGTAGCTTAAAACCTTCCTTTCCCAAAAATGTGACATGCCTAGAAGAGATCTTTTCTATTCACGACTTTGTATTTTTAGAGAGAACAAAACCTCCCCGTGAAAATTCCTTCTGGAATAACATCCATAGGTGATCTCTAGATAGTCCAGGAAAGAAATCGACTAAACCGTTAAAGGAATTGACCTAGACAAATTTCACAAAAAACAAAATGGGAAAACACCAAAAATGTAAAACGTTGCTAGAAGTCACAGATAAATCCCAGACTCATCCCCCTGATTAAAACCCTACTAGTATATGAGAATATTTACATGTAAGACCACAACAGGTTAAACAAGAGCACAATTTACCTCAAAACAGGGCTCAAAATAATTAAATACAAATTTCCCACGAAAACGCCAATATAGATTATAACGATTTTGGGCATCTGGGTATTTGGTGAAATTGGCTAATATGACTCTCTAGGAATATCTTGACACAATGCAAAAAAAATAAAACACAAAATGGCCCATTATTTGAAAAGTATGAAATTTTTTTCATGGGGCGCCCTCAGATTTAAGGGTGAAAACTCGGAATACCAGGCATTAATGTTTATTTATTATTGCTTATCATTTATAGTAGCTCATCATTTCTCGAGTGATTCCAAATTAAAGAGGTCCCCGAGTTTCACTTATTCTTTCATATATTTAGAGTGTTACTCCTACAATTGGCAATTTTGGTGTTAAATATTTTTTTGCTTCTTTTTTTAGTATTTTATAGTCTAATGATAAGTTTAGATATTAGTAATAAGTATCCTTATAAATTATATTTAATCTAGTATTTAAAACTCTTAAGTCAATAAGTACATTTTATCATATCCATTTCATTACGTCGAAGGTGTTCCCTATTAGAAAAGGGGGTGAAAAACTTTGACATGCCATATCAGCTTGAATCAGACGATTGAAGCATTTTAAAGAGCTAGATATGATGGTTTAGGTATTTCATATAACAAATCCCTGACTATTTAGACATGGTCCTCAATACTTACTAGCTTCACATTTCACGCCACGTGAGATCAACAAAAACATATATTTTCCACTCGTCACTCCACTCATATAATTTTTTTAGTATTCGTGTGTTTTCCTCTACATATATGCACACCTGCAAAGTAAACTTGAAGAATCAAGGTAACAAATTAGGTATATTTGGGTTTATAAAGCAAAATTGTCAAAATTGAACTTCATATTTTACAAAGCATAAGTCTCAGAAGTTCAATTTTAAAATTCTGACCCGGATGGTCACTATATTGTTTGTACCTATTTTGATTCATTCGAGTCTATCTACCTTTGTAGGAGGCCCATCGTAAACAGGTTTAATGGAAATTACTAGGTAATTATACTTCTTCTCATAGGGTAATCACCACAACTTCCTCCGAACCACTTTCTACATCGGATGTCATAAGCTTATCAATATTCAAATACTTGAGAAAAAACATAGAAATTAACCCAAAATATGGCTTTACCAAGCACCTCAACTTTACCATCCACCTCAATTTTTCCCATGGGATCTCGAAGTTGTACTTTCTATTATATATGTAAATCACAGTGAATAAAAGATACCTATCAATTTCCTAATCAGCTATTTGATTTTCATTTATCATTATATTTATTCGATGAAACAATTGTTAGGTAAAATAGTAATTATCCGTTGTATTAGGTAATTATTATTTTTTAATTATTGTTATATGGTTTTTAAACCATATTTTTCATATTATATTAGCGTAGGATTATTTGTTACATAGTTGAAATAATATATTTGTTTGTATTAATTCATGGTCACATGTGTAAATTATTTATTTGTTTGTACATGACTATGAAATATCTATAAATATTGTAGTTATTAATTCTATAAATGATTTGATTAATCATTAACAAAAGTATTAGGATTCCACCCTTGTTCATTACTTTCATTTGGTACTAGAGTTGGTTGATCTGGACCTGTGAGCAGAGAAGGTTAAAGAAAGGTTGTAGAAGGAAGAAATTTTTTTGGAGAAGATTATGCACTACAGGAGAGCCTGTGTTGCCTCTAGCAGCTTCCCACAACACCCAACAAGCCCACAACCTCCTTCCATACTCTAGGAAAAAGAAAAAAATTATTATTTTTTCCTTGGTGCCCCCTGCACTAGGAAAATTTTCTTCGTTGAAATTAATTAGATCCACAAAATAAAAACAAAAATAAAAATTCTTTTTATTCCCCAATAGTGGTTTGCTAATTTGGAGGACTCTCTGCATCTACACCACCCAACCCTGCCCAAGTTGCATTTACAAATGTCTTGGTTTGATCTACATTGGATTTTGAGGTGAGTTGTGTGAGCTCCACCATGACCGAATTGAGGACATTACATAGTGCAAAGACTGCCCACCGAGCTGGTTTTTCTCATACCGAGCTAGTTGCGGTTGATGTAGACCTTGACCAAGCCCACAAAGGGTGACTTGAGGATAGGTCAAAACAACGATCCTTTCATCGAGATGTATTTGGTTGCATTGTTGATCAACGAGTCAATCTTGGAGTAAACTGAGCTATGTTTGCATTAGGCAGATTCGTGGACAGGTCGAGCCATAAAAAATTCAATGGAAATGTCCAAACCGAGTGCATTCATTGCATTATGCTAATGATTTCTGCATTATACATTGCTATCAAACTACATGATTTGCATTTAAGGTTAAGTTGCTAGTGGGCGGGCTATGTGTTCTTCCCCATCGAGCTAAGATTTCAATTAATGCTCAGACGAACAACCCTGCACAACAGTGAGATTGGCTAGTTTTGTTTTTCTTTATATTGCACAGAGCCAAAAAAGGAAAGTTCATTTGTGTAATAGCATATACAACTCCATTCAAACACAGACCATGAAAACACAAAAATAGGTAAAACAATAAGTGGTGAATCCATAATAGAATAAAATACAGAGGTATACAATTCATCGAAGGCCCTGCACAAAACCATAAACAATGTGAATAGAAAGAAAATTGAAGAAAATATCATCAGAGGCAAAAAAAAATACAAAGGCATCTCTGAGATCTGCTTTAGATGGATACCCTAAAACCACCTCAAAGGGTAGTTTTTTCACGTGGGTCACAAGCATGTGATGTCATTTTTACATGGTTAGGCCTTTCAAGATTTATTTTTATAGAAATTACTTCATTTTATATATAAAATGTAGTTGTCGGATGGTTGGCTAACACAAATGCTTTGGGGCTATGTGGTAAGTGATTCGACCCTCAACTCCAATACATTATTTTATAAACATTAAAGTTTAGCAGCTTCAACCAAATTTGGCACCCAAAACACTACTAAAGCACCGAAAAACAAAAAAAATATACTTGCCATTCAACTTTTTTAGATTTTTGTATGTAATTGTATATTTCAGTACTAATTTATAGGTTTTCGTTTTCAACCGAAAACCATTCTAACTTCTTAAAAAATGATAGATATTTGTACTATAAAATATTCAAATTTTTTTCTATATCACTCACGAGATCTTCGGATCTCATTCGCAACATTCGATATAGACAATGGCTCTGGGAAGTGCTTACGGGTAAATCTGTCGTGACTACTATTGCACTTAATGCCTAATATAGCTGCAAAAAAGTCATCTGGGCTACAAACCTTTAAATCAATGAGGAGTATTAAGGACATAATGCAAACACTTTGAGCTCTCCCATCCTTATTTGAATGATTTCTTGACTTAAATACAGAGAGAGAAATTATACGAGTATATAGCAAATTTATGCATGCATATGAGGATATTTCTCTGAGCCAGTGTCAATAATTACACAGACCCTTTTCAATACTATCTTGGTACCATGTTTCAGATTCATTCATGTCATTAACACCTCTTTCACATAATGAAAAGTATAGAGAAAGGGAAATAGTATTCCACATACTGACAAGTATATCAGAAGGGCATGTATATATAAAGGTTCAGTATATCAGACTAACGGTATATAGATTGGGAGACCATATACCTAAAGTGAGAAGAGCCTTACCCTTTGTTAGTTGATTATGCAAAATGTGCACCAATTCCCCTAAGTTATTTCTTCTAGATTCTCAACTTCTAAGAGGAAATAACAATGCAACATCGAAGAAAAAAATAAGACACAGTTTGAGTATGAATATATTCTAACTGTTGTAAATAGTACTGTAACCAGATCAACAAATCATACAACACAACAAAAATAGTTTGATATGTTCAATCAAAAGGTCAAGATAATAATCTTGTTTGCAGTGTCTGACGATGTGCAACCCCACATTCGAGATTCCAAAACATCCAAAGAAGCGTTCGATAAGTTGAGCGTAGTGTACAAGGCAAAAAATAAGAATGTCATGCTGAATTTACAAAGTCATTTACACACATTGAAGTTTAAACAAAATAATAAATAGAAGCTTTCTTGCAAAGATTTGTAGAGTTAAGGGTTTCACTTCTAGCCCTAGGAGAGGAAATTGCTAATGACGCTCTCGTTCCAATTGGTCTTAGAGAACTTCCTCCTTCATACGATTTTTTTGTGACAACACTCAACATTTGAGATAGACAGTGAGTTTTGACAAGATGGTAAACCTACTACAACAAGAGGAAGTGATGTACAATAAAGATAATGAAGAGGAGCAGGCACTTTCTTCTCATCAGAAATGGAAAGGAAAAGGAAAAGAAAAGTTCATTCCTCTAAAAATTCCCAAAACACATCATTAGCATGGGTAAAAATAGAATAATAATAAGAATAAATGTCCTATTTACAAAAGAGGACATGAGTTAAATTAATGTTGGTTTAATACCTATAAGAAATATTATGTTATATAATTTTTCCCCTCAATTAAAATTGAAGAAACATTAACTTGCACACTTATAAATTTGAGGGATCATTAGGCCATGGGATCTAACATTTCAATTTTGGCCAGTCAGGTTATAAGGGGGATTGATAATGGAAATAATGTCAGAGGAAAGAAATGGAAGGATGGTTTAATGAAAGGCTCATAGGATAAGAAATTGAAGGAAGCTTCAGCTCAAGCTAAGATAAAAAAATTGGGGCCCTGAAGTTCAAATTTTTCAAACTTTGGAGGTTTTACAGTTCGGTGTTTTGCCGAACAGAAGGGCAAAAAACAATAGAAAATCCCAAAATCCCAAAGTATGAAAATGGTCAAGGATTTTTGGGGTCAATTCCCTTGTTAGGGTCAATGGCATCGAAGATCAAGGATGGTAGAGTCTAAACTCTAAAGTCCAAATTTCTTACTTTGGAGGTTCAGAGGTTAGTAGTCTTGGGAGCTCATGATGAACAGTGCCTAAAAAAAGGGGATAAAACTCCCAAACCTGAATTCTAAATTTTCGAATTCAGGATTTTATAGTTTCAGAGGTTTCATGTGCCCTGATGGATAGAAAAATCCTGACATACGAACCCCCAAAATGCCGAAACCCGAACCCCTGAAAATACAAAATTCCAAAACCCAAATTCCAAATTTCAGATTTTGGGGTTTTGGAATTTCGGAACCTTTAATTCCTAGTTCAAAAAATCACAACTTGAATTCTAAAACATGAAGTCTGAATTTCAGACTTTGGGGTTTCAAAATTTTGTAGGTTTTATTAACTCAAGTGGATGAATAGTAACACGAACTCTAAAATCAAAAGGTCTAAAGATCAGAATCCCAAAGGTCAAAAAATTCAGATTTTAGAGAGTGCAATGTGAATTTGGAGTATGAAAAAATAGAGCCAACTACTCACATTTATTGTAGAATGACACCCTCATGTTCATATGGCCATAATGAATTACTGGGAGCTCGGATTTGCACAAGATAGGAATTTTGGGAAAACTCTGTGTCCTCTACACAACTATGACTAAGTACTTCAAAATGAAGAAATACATTCCATTGTTTTAGAGGGTGTTTCCATATTTATCACCTACCCAAATGATGAGGTATGGGCTTCCTTTCTTTCCCAATAAGGAAAAGTACATGGAGGTATGGGTTTTGTAGTGGAACCCATCATTGTTGTAGGAGGTTTTAGTGCATTTTTGGGTGCTTAAAGCAAGATTCTTCTCTCTACCTTCTCTCATTCTTCCTATATATTGTAAGGAGGGCCTTATTTCAAAGGGTTGGATAATCTTGTTGTGTAGCCTCCTTCTTCTCTTGTTTATAAGTGAATTTTTTGAGATTCCAAACCTTCCTAGTGGACATTGTAATGAAAAATATGTGCCTTTGAGATTGAATTTGGTGTATTGTATCAATTTCAAGTGTAATATAAATGGATTTGTGGATGTTTTAAACACCCTTTTGTGATTTATTGTAGATATTCTCATCTTTCATCACATGCAAATTATTTTACACTGTTGTGTTTTTATTGCAAGATTCTAGTTGTGTTTTGTTTATTGTGCATGTTGTTCAAAACTCTTTCTTAGTGCATCACCTTCCCTTAGAGTAGGTTTTAATTTTCATGAATTTTCTCTAACTTTTTCTACTTGGGAAAGCTTTAGATTAGGGTTATATTTGCAACTCTTTACACTTCGGAGTAGTTGGCACTAGGATATGTTATGAATTTGGCCTCGTCTGAAGGGTTATCCCATTTACAAAGCCCCACACTTTGGGATAACTCCATGTTTGACGAATCAAACTGACTGCGTCAAGCATTCACTTAAAAGCAATCAGGGGTGTTGTGATTACACCATAATAGGTTCATCACACAACTCTAGACATCATAATCAACAATCTTATAAGGGACATTCTAGATACAATCAAGGGAAGAAGAAGGGGAATTTGCAAAGAAAACCCCATTAGTAAGGAAATATAGTTGAGCAAGAAGAACATTAGGATAATGAAGACTTCTTGTACACTTTTTGATCAAGTGAACCCTCAACGTCATATATTTGTAAAGACCACATTCTACACACAAAAATACAACAGTAAAAATACCAGGATATTTTTTTTTACTTAGATTGCTCACTACACAACACCACAAGGGTGTTAGCATAGTATACGTACCTAATTTTATTATTAGATTAGTTTCTATCTATTTCATTATTCTCTCCTTCTTGTTTGTAACTTCTCCATCTATTCAGGGGTTTATTGTTTATTCCATATACCTATAAATATGTATCGTGCTTCTATGTTTAATAGAATAATAAGAGATAATTAATCTCTATTCTCTCTCCTCTATTTCTGACTCAAAATATGATATCGTAGCTATCAAAGACTCGACATGTGTCTATGCGTTTGATGGAGAAGACTATTTGATCAGTGTGCACATTTCAATATTGTTGGAGATTTTGTTTTTCTCGTGTGGAAAGGAGACCGCTACTACTATCGTTGGACTTTTGCTTTCACATTTGAGTTCTACATGAAGGTTGGTAATCATTACTCAAGAGAAGAATTCATAGTCTAAAGAGGACTGCTGCGCTGGCCAAGTTCATTCTCTCCTACGCATCGAGGCTTGACTAGAAGAAGTAATTGTAGTTCCACTTTCCAACTTATTTCTTTGATTGGTTTTAGAAACACCAAGGATTATTCTCTTCATGCTCACAATTTGATGTTTTTAGGGAAGGAGTTGCATTGAATCACCCAAAACAATATTCATGGTTTTCCTTTTTGAGTTAAGACTTGGAAAGATGGTAGCGGTGTAGAAAAGAAATGAGAGCGGGATCCTCCTGGTCTCGACTTCAATACCTTGATCCACTTCTTTGGCGAGATGAGCTAGCCCTTGTAAAGCTCGACAACCATTCCAGACCTTGGAAGCTTGTGCATGTTGTACTATTCAGAGCCACTTTGGCCAATTCATTTTTCACTCAGGCATGGTCTCCCTTACCTTTTCTTTCATAATTTTCATAATTTGGGTTCTTCATTTACAATATTTTAGAAACGTTAAACCACTAGATAATCTTACAAATGGATATCTAACAAAATTTAAATAGTGTAAGGAAATATATCTCCACCTTGTAATTTTTGAAACTAATTTACAATTTAAACATTAATTGTGTTCACTACCATAACCTTATACGATGATACTAGAGCATCCAAATTAAGTGCTCGTATCTACTAGTATTGGGGAGAGATATATGATGTCATCAAATCAAACAAACTTTTTTATCTACCTTACAAAGTTAGAAAATAAAATTTTGGGAGATTTTAAAAAGAATACTCTAAGCCCCGTAAAGGTTATGTCAAGCATCGTATGTAATCCATTTAATGTAGAGAGTGGCGTCAATCAATAGATCGACATTGTTTGATTGTTTGCGCTCTCTTTGTAGCTCTTCGAGGAGCCCTGGTGCTTTGTTTTGTAGTTTTAGGAAGCTTCCAAACCAAAAAAGTTGGCTTTCATTTTAAACCAACATTCAAACCTTGAGCAACAAAATGTCTTTCCGCCTTCACAAATCTCTAGTATATTTACTAGATAATTGCTTGTAACCTCCAGTTTGGGGAAAAAAACTCTTTTAAATAGTGTAGAAAGGGCATTTTTTAGGCCTCCGGTCGTAGTCTGACTAGGTCAAACTAGACCAATTACGATCGGTGGCTCCAAAAACTCGTCACCGATTGAAACCCGTTTGCAGCTCGCTTCTCGCTAAGGCTAACTCAAAAATTATCCATATATAGGGGAAATTGTTAGAAATTTCTCATTGCACATTGGTACATCAAACATTAGTTTTTGAGCCCTCAAGCTATCTTTTGATCATTTCTAACTAGGGCAATTACGACCGATGACCTTAGAAAACTGGCCGCCAATCATAAACTATTCGCTAGTTCTGAATTCTACCAGTTCTTGTGAATTCTTGGTGTATAAGAGGACACATAGAAACTTACCGTGGTATGTTTTATTCCCGGAAGACAACATTTGATATTGGTTTCTTATCCTCAGAGTCTTTATTGAACATTTTTGCAACTAGGAGGAAAATGTAAAAATAAACTTGTAGGAACCCTATCAGTTTCCAAACCACCATGGAAACTTTTAATCACTTGTAAATAACTTTTTAAAACTCTATTGTGTGACTTGTTGTGGGAAATGAAACTTTTGAAAAAATGGTGTTTCTCTCTCTTCCCTATCTCTTTCTCTCTCCTTGGTCAAAAAAGGAAGTGAAGTTAAATGAAATAAATATGTCTCTAACCCCCTCCTTTCAAATGCAAATTATTATTATTATGTAAATGGAAACTAAAAATATTAATTATACTAGATCTAGGTGGATGCCATGCTAATAATTTATCGCTGATTTCATGCTCACATGGTTTTGCAGGATGGAAGTGAGATGGTGAAAAGGCGTGGTGTAATTCATTGTTTATTATTGTAATTTATATATGTTATTGAAAATGTATATATGTGTAATGTATTGCCATGTTACAAAAATTTATATTTGAAATTTGGTAATATGTATGAGATGCTAGTTTTAGGAATGCCTTGGGAAATGTGCATTTAATCATAGGTACCATTTTGATTTAGATTTGCATATGGAAAAATTTGGGTATGTTAAATGAATTTGAATGTAATATCTTTTAGTGCATTTCTAGCGTGCAATAGTTAATTAATTAATTGGTGTGTTATGTTATTTACCTTCAAAATGCAATAAATAAATCTAAGCGAGTTTGTCAACCCTAGTACAAAATTTGTGTATCACTAACCCTCTTGTGTTATTCTTTTTGGAAACAAAAAGGAAACCTTAGAATGAACTTAAACATATATGCTTGATGTAACCTTCTATCTTAACTAAATAATATCCCTAGTTGAGTTACCCCCATAGCTTGTATGTTTAATGACATCATCGTGAAACCATTAGTTAAGAACTACGCGATCAAACATAATCCATAGTAAGTGGTCCCCTTATAGGATTGGTTATCATGTGTGTAGTAAGGAGAATGTGTTCTCTTCAAGTCCGACTTACGTGTTAGGTGACAGAGATCACCCACTACCCTTGAAAGTAACCTTTAGCAGTTGGGATTATTAGATGAAGTTAATATTTTAAAACTTGTTCTACCCTCCCTCTCATTCTAGCCACATTAGTTTGCAAAAAACTATTTTCCTAAAATATAATTAATCCTCACAACTAAAATTTTGGGTACTTCACCTTAATCTAATCTATAATAGGGCGTAGAGCCCCGAGTGAAAATTTAAATTTATCTAAATCTCAATTGATTGGGATGTTAACTTGTGGGTAGAAAATGGTAAGTAACTCTTTGCAAATGAAATTCATTTGAAATTTGTTGAATTTAGAGAACCTAGGAAACCGGAACCATAGTCTCGTAATTCCTTGTTATTCCCCCTTTTGACATGAATAATAAAACAAAATTTCACATGTAGAATTGTGAAATGCATAAACATGGGATCTTACCTTGAACATAGACCACTTGTGGTTCCTATGTAGATTATAATGATTCCAATCATGTACTTCTTCAAGATGTTAGGAAAGTACTTTCATAACTCTTTTGTTATAAAACAATGCTAATAATGAGACCATAATGCGATATAAGAGTAAATCATATAGGAGTAAAACAAGATTTGAGGTTAGGAATAATGTCACTCTTAGAGTCCTTATAACTCAATTAAACATTTTCATGTGTTACAAAGAATATGAATTTCCCTTGGTGAGATAAAACTTCAAGAAAAACAAAAGATATATATATATATATATATGATCTAAATACAATTTATTTTTTTGGAAATGTTGAATCGGGAAATAAATATACCGTGATCAAAGAATGTTTATGGAAAAAGTTATCTTGATTCTAAACCCCCTTAAATCCTAATATTTCTTTCTTGACATCAAGTCAGATTCACTTGAATTGCAAGGGTAAAATTTAAACATTGAATAAATGTTTGAGAAGCATATTTTAACATAAGAATAAGAGAATTAATTTCTTTGTATGCAATTTGAAATATGCCAAATAATTATGCAAGTTATGGAAATTTTCATAAAGGATAAAGATCCAACATGAAATGGTCAAACTATAAATTAAATGTGGAATGAACTTAAGAATTTGTAGGTGGAAAAAGGAGAAAATTATCCTTGCACAATAATGTTCTTGGACTTTTAATCATAACTAAGATGTAATAAAGGAAATGATGTGTTTTGTGTTTTCCAATCTTTGATTTTTCTTTTCTTGGAGCCCTTGTGGCATTGTGTAGTGAGCGATGTAAGTCAAAAACAATTATCCTGGTATTTTTACTATTGTTTTTGTATGTGTAAAATGTGGGCATTACATTTGCTATCGTGCAAAAGCAAGGTTGTTGTTGGATGCGCGTAAAGTTTAATTTCGTACGACAACAACCTTGTTATTGGGTCGGAAAACACCCTTGCTGATGCATGGAAGCAAGGTTGTTGTCGAGCGAAAGTGACCTTATTGTCACCCTACAACAAGGTTGTTGTCGTATGACAGTAAACTTGCTTCCGCACAATAGTAACCTTGATGTTACATGTCTTACAAATCAAGCGATAATTTTTCCCACAAACTCCAAAAGAATCATTTGTTTCATGAAAGTGGTTCTTGGGATATTCGCTAGGGATTTTTCCACCTTCAATTTCCCATAGGTCTCTTAAAATGAACCCTGATTTTTTCTTTTGTGATGTGTAGATTTCAATTCAATTTTTTAGTGTTGTTGGCTGGTAATTATAATTTTCAAACAAAATTTAAGGAATATCTCTATAAAAATCAAAGAAGAAGTTTGATACAGTCATCAATACACGTACATGTTAATTATTTTTGATAACATAGAAACATTGCATCTTACAATTTCTATTTTTTGTTTAAATAAAACAAGATTTTAAAAAAATAGAAGTTTTGATCAATACAAGCTGAAAATTTTCCTATTACACGAAAAAAACATTGTAAATCAAGAATAACTTCACATAGATAACCTTGAAATGTAAACTAGTAATAATTTCATCATGCTAAAGTTCTTTTAAAATGATGTATAAAAACTATGATTTTTTGACCATCAAGAATATTACTAATAACATAAATTGAAATGTAGATATATAGCCAAAGTGTCATGAATTTTCTGTTTGAAAAGTAGGGGTGACCATCGAATTCCATGCATGCATGGAGTGGGTCTAGCCCGAAGAATCTTAAAATTTAAGATGACAACGAAGTTCTACATCCTATTCACTTTGGTTATGGGTCAAAACTAATTAGAGATCCATTCTTACGTGTAATAATGCATTGGTGGAGGGAAAAACATATTTGATGTCATGAATTGAGGGGATACGAGGTCACTGCCTTTGAAAGCTTGGTCACAAATTGTTTGATTTCGAAAATGGAATGGACCATTGCTTTGTCGTGGTTTTGCCACATCATTATCACAAACAAATAGAAATAATTTTTTTCTTAAATTCTAACTCAAACATTTATACATCACATCAACATTATTTAAAATAAATACAAATGCATGTAATTGTAATTCCTAGAATGTGTCTTTCTTTTTAATTGCACAAGCAATACACCAATATCATAGATTTATGATTTACATGGACTTAGAAAAATACATTTATTTTAAGTTTACTTAGTTTATTTAGCTTTATTTAAGCTTTGTTGACTTAGTCTACTTTGCACACCTCCTAGGCTTAGATTAGGATAAGTAACACTCATAGCTTGGCCACTTGTCTCATGTATATGCATTCATGTTGAGGTTTTTACACACGTCTATCATATAGTGAAAACAAGTTAAACTATAGATGTTCCTTTTGTTATATATAGACGCATTCTATTTGTAAATGAGAAGTTGGTTGACATTGAATTCTTCACAACCTAGGTAGTCATGAGATAAATATCCCTCATTTACCGGTGAGGCTCCCATGTAAGATTTGTTGATAAAATATGTTAGTATCTATTTAGGGGTTTTAATTTAACCATGCAGCTCATGAACCATAGCTATATAGTTTTGCAACAAGTAAGCAGTTATTAAAGAAAGGAAATATCTAAAGAAGAAGGAAATAATAAAAACATAGGGAAGAAATAGGGAAGATGTGCAACCCAATTAATAGATTACAGAGTTGATTGCATGTACATAGATGGAACCAATAGATATTAACACACATAATTATAAGCAAAGGAAACTTTTAGATCTAGATCTAAAATAATAAAAAATTTATAAGTAGATCTAAGACAAAAGCTAGAAACAAAATGCACTGTGACACAAAGTTCTCTAGAAATCTACTCCTTTGTATTCCTTTGCTTCAAATAGCTATCAAGGGTTTCAGCACAAAGTTTGGAACTCAAGAATACTGCTTACAAATTCTGATCATTAACCTGAAGGTTCTTCCTCTACTTATAGAATGTAGAAGGGAAAATACAAATAGGAAACTCAACTGAACTGGAACATAAACAAGAAGTAAAGATAACATCTGGAAATCATCCTCCTCTAATTTCTCTTCAAGTGACATGCATCCGAATCTATACTCAAACTTATACACATCTGTCACTTAACTAATAGAATCATTCCACATAATTCAAAGTAATGGTTTCATAACCAATAACTTTAAAGTTTTACAATTATATCCGTGAATGTAAAAATAGAAGCAAAAAGAGTAGAAGAAGAAAGACACGTCAACCGTAACATGTACATCTTCTTTTCTTTTCGATACTCAATATACTTGTCAAAAATGTAATTCAAAATTTCCCATCTCTCTTAGCCACAACTACCATTTCTGTCCTAAATTTTAGGAAGGTTTCATTCAATACCCTGATACACGCTTCCACATCCTCCAAGTTAGGCCTGAAATTCTAGATATATGACTATAGCGCCATTGTCTTATTGATGGAATTCATCGTGAAAGTCCTAAAACTCCATCAATTCTCCCTTTCACCATCAGAAGAGATCCTTCCAGGGAATTAGGCACTTTTCTAGGAATGGTCCTTTTGTATGAAGTAACATTCCTGACCACTTCCTCATTAGTGAAAGTAATGACATTGTCTAGTAAAGATGACACCATACTCTCAAGTGTCTACATCCTTTTCAACATAATTCTATAGATCTCCAAATGGAAAGATACTGTAAACTCAAGATGCTTCCCCTTCTCAACTGATCCATTGGGCACAATTTGTTTCACAATCAACACCTTTCTCAGTAGGTTAGTTATTTTGGCCAAAGTACTTAGGTTACTCTCAGCAACTATGTTCATATCTATCGTGCTTGTTACCACTTTCTTTAGCTGATTTCATGCATCTTTCATAACCATTAGACGAGTTGGAACCTCTTTGAGATGTATAGAATCTTGGAAAATGATTAGGATCTTCCATTTGTCGCTATCTTTAACCTAGTTACTTACTTCTTCCACTTTCTACATCGATGATCACTCTCCTACTTTTGTGCTTTGAAATAGGTCGAGTGGAAGATGTTATCCAAAATTCACCCCCCAGGGTAATTTTGATAACATGCATCAGAATATTCAAGTCCCAGGCAAATTGATTGTTTCAGAGCAAAAATCAGGTTTCTAGGGTCCCTTCAGGAAATTTTCTAACTCTCCTGTCCAGGTTGAAAAGAGCAAGCTCTGAGAAAACGCGAAAAAAGTTGCAGAAAGCAAGTAGGTTGATCCAGAAAAATTTGTGAAAATCGGCTAAGTCCTAGTCCTAGAAGCATTTGGGACAAGTGGGACAAAAAGGCGCGGATCGGCCGAAATGAGCACAGTGGCCCCGGAAGCAATTGGGACATCCAGACAAAAGGACGCGCGGGACGCGGAAATCCGAACTGGCCGAAAAGAGAAAAATTGGCTAACTGCTGAGAGGGTCGCCTTTGGGACAAGTGGGACAAAAGGACGCGAACCGGCCAAACCGGGCGAAATGAGTCAAGGCGTCTCGGGACAGTTGGGACAAAAGGGTGTGAACCGGCCGAACCAGGCGAAATGAGTCAAGGTGTCCCGGAACAGTTGGGACAAAAGGGCGCGAACCGGCCGAACCGGCGAATTTGTCCCAGACGGTCCGAAACCAAATGGGACATATGGGCCAAAAGTACGCGAACCGGCCGGTTCGGCCGAAATGGGAAATTTCAGCACTGTGCCAAATGGGACAAAGGGACGCGTGGGACGTGAAAAGCCGAAATGGCCGAAGGCAGAGGAGAAAAGTCAACATTTGACCCGTGGAACTTCAAACGGCCATAACTTTTGACTCCGAGCTCCGATTTTCATAAAATTGGACTTTCTGGAATGAGCACGACGTCCTCTACGCCACAAAATTCTGGATTTATTATTTTTAATGAGGGTAGATATATTTAAATAAAGGAAACATATTCGGCTCCAGTCAGTTAATGCTCATTCCCGTCAAATGACAGAAAACACCTGCCAGGCCCAAAAGAGCTGCCCGCACTCAGAAGGCCATAACTTTCTCATTTCTCAACAAAATCGCACAAAATTGGTACCGTTGGAATCATGGTTCCGAGCCCGATGCAAAGCAATCAAGAAATTCCAGATTTGATTAGAAATTGATTGAGATTTTTAAGGAAACGTGGCCGGGTTCAGAACAGTGTTTTATTTGGTAGTTGGGAGTGCAATTAAGAGGCATGGTCATCATTCTTTCTCTGCTGCAGCACATGGGACAGTATGGGGAGCCTTTTGCAAGTAATGGAAAACCATTCCACTCAATTTAATGCCTCTTACAGGTGGTTGAAGGACAGATTTCGGGATTTCCATTTTTCCCTTCTCTTTTCCTTCTCATTTTTCTATAAATTGGAGTGTTGGGCTCATTGTAAAGGGAGAGTTTTTGGGTAACAAAGCTCTGTCAAAATTGCTTTGTGAAGCCAGTGTGTTGCAGGCCCTTGTAGTGGACTCCTTGCATGGTGATCCAGGCCCTTATCTTGTAATAGATTGAACTGTGCATATCATGAAGCAATAAAATATCGGGCCAGTGGATATATCTTCCCCTGCTGTGTTTCCTTGCATTCTTCTTGCCCCTTTAATCTTTCTACAAGTATATTGTGTCTATTTATTATGTTCTTGCAGGAATTCATTATCATTGTGTGTGCTTGGAATATTGCTGTGAATGCATTTTGCTGGATTATGGTGAACTGTCATCACCTCTTCTAGTGTGCACTTTGCCTCTGTATTTCACACATTTGGAGATTACTCTCACACCCTCTTTTCTGGTGTATCACCGCTTTAGTGTAGGCTTTCATTTTATGCATTCTCTCTCTCTGGTCCCTTGGAATTTTAGGTTAGAATAGCTAGTTTCTCCTGCATTAGAGTAGATTGTGGCAGGTAGTTTAGGAGCAAGAACCAGCTTTCTCTGGAGGTCTATCTCAAGTAGCAAGTCCCACAACTTGGAGATAGTACCCATGTTATCCAATCACACTGGATGCTTAGAGTGATCAAACTAGAAATCTGATCAACATCCGGTGGGTGTGATTAAGTGAAAACAAAGATTTGGCAACCTTGGAAATGATCTCGGCATAACCGAGATACCTACTTCTCAAGTTCAAATTTATTTGGCTTTTCTTTGTCAATCCTAAAGAATAAATCATCTATCAACATCTCGCGTGTCCTCGCTTCAATCCTTCTATGGTGAATTGAGCTATGGGTACTCGTGTCACTATTATATCTTTTGCCATGAGCTCATCCTTCCTCTTCCCTTATACAAGAACTGACATCTCAAAGAAACTTCTACCCCGATTCCTCAATGTTCAACCTTAAAGTTACCTTAGCAACTTTCGATTTTCTTCCTTTTTCACCTAGATTCAGGAGCAAACTGCAAGTCGTGTTATTCCAAGTTGATCTCTTCTCTAGCCTCTGGATCTAACTACGAAGCCAACCATTCTGAGAAATTACTTCTCAAAGAATGAGAAGTTATCAAGTGTACCACTATATCGCACTCTAATTCCTCTCCATCTAAAACTACTAGAGTTATGTGGCTGCCATCCTCTAAATTGTCCAAAGACAAAGATCTTTCAAATTATGCAATCTGCAGCTTTAACGTTTCTTTTGGAAGAGGTGCTGAATGATTTTTCTAAGGAGAAAATACGAATGCTTCCAGATTTAACGAAGGAACGACAGTATCTTGCTAAGGTGTGGTAGTCGGTGAAGTAGTACTTGCTATTGGAGAAGTCAAAAATAACACCATAGCAGTAGAAGTGATCTTCTCCTATGAATGAGACTTTCTCTACACTTTAATATTTTCAGGCCTCCTACTACTTTCTCCTACGTGCTTCCTTTTGAGGGAGTCTCCTGTGATGAATTTTCCCATAGTTTGATTCATCAATGCTTCATCAAGGCAATATCCCTTTGTCAGCAACCAGTTTGAAGTATTGACCAAAATAGTAGCAGACCTTTCCTCAATCATATGGCAACCACCTATGTTATCTTGAAGTACAACTCTATCTCCTCCCATCCAATGGTATGCATCGAGTAGACAAGCCCATCATCTTTAATATCCTCACGTATCCATGCTAATCAAAACTCAAACACTTTCCACGCTGATAATATGATGAAAATTTTCTTTCTAACCTCGTACTTGCTTCTGCACTTCATCCAGAAATCTTCCAATGAAGGCACATGCACGTACTCCAGGAGATTTTCTTCCTTGCTAGTCCAAATGGATCAAGTTCAGTTGTGCTGGGAAGAACTTATGCTCGTACTCAGAGAACATTTATGCTTAAATTCCTCGAACTTTATGAATACTCCTGGCAACTGTAATATCCAACCATTATTAGGAAGAATCTCGTAGACTTGTGTTGTTTTTGACTATAGGTCATGCATATCCACTAGTTGTCCCGCTTAGTTCAATGATGACCAATCTATCACTCGATATCTAGGAAAATTAATTGGTTCTCCGAAAATTCGTGACCTTGAGGTATGTAAAGTCAACAAACCGGATGAAAACACGCCAATATTTGACACAGCTTCCCAAACTTCCTTGCTCACTGTTGGCCTTTAGGTCACCATCTAGCCTACAAATGAATCTGTAGAAGAATCCATCGTTTGCCACCATGTAATCTTTATGGCATGTGGGCACCGTAAGCTGCGGATAACACTTAAAAATAGGATCATTGGAAAGCACACCACATCTATCCAGGTTGGAGAAAACACCCTGTGAAGCTACCGCATAAACCAAATATGAAGTCATTTTGAAGCTGTTATTACGCCTCAAATTCCTGAGTAGCTCACCGATGTTGTCACTAATGATTTCTAACCAATTGATTATTGATTCTGTTTTGTTGATTTCAATGGTCCTAATGAAAGCATACATCCATGTGTGTAAGTTGTGAGCATTATCTTTGCCATTTATCCTACATAACAACTTGGCAATATCATCCATCTCTTGTACTGATTGGATCGTTTAAGACTTCTTGGGAATTTGGATGGAGATCTGGGCTTATTCATGTATCTGTTGTTCATTATGCCAACACAGTTAGCTTTATGCTTTTCCCATCTCTTGTCAGCATCCTTTATGCTAATAGTGGTCACCACATGTTGTGCTGGAATTTTAAGACAATAATTGATGAACTATGCATCCAACCAAATTATTGTCTTCCTCGTAGCATCTCGGAATGATCTAGATAATCGGTGGTAAGACCTATCACACTCCATGATGAATTCTAGAAAAAGAGCTATTTCTGGGAATGCTGAGGCTCGAATGATTCAACTTCTTTTGACTGCACGCATGAGAGAGAAGTCTTTCTAGATCTAGATCTATCGATCAGTTAAGAAAGAGGTTCTAGACCTAGATCTGTATGTCCAATGTGAGAAAACCTGGAAGTGATGCATAACTCTATTAAGCTTTATTTTTCATCCCACTTTTCCATGGCCGAATTTGTCTTTGTCTCGAGAAATTCTTTTTATCTTTATTCGGCCTAATTCTTTACAACCGATGCGATCTGGAGATTTCTTCAGATTTGTAGGATATGCTCAACGTATTGGGCATTAATTTAAGCTCCCTTTCTCTTATAAAATTGCCTCTAATGAATTCCTACAATTAATTCAAACAAATATGGCAACCGAACATGAACACCTAATTTTAATTATAAAATTTGCATATATCAAGCCCTCACGCTGCTTAATTTGATGGTTTATTTGCATGAAAAAACAAGCATGAATTTTTTCAACTTCACCGAACACCTGTACCACTATGCAAAAAATTAATTACACACAAATCAAGCTTCTTCAAACCTAAACAAGAAACTTTAAAGCTTCCTGGCAGTGAAAACATCTTCTTTTGAGAAAAATTCCTCCTTAATTGGGTGCCAAAATTGCCTAGGCTGAACTTCCTTGCTAAAAATCAATTAAATCATCCTTATGGCAGCCCATGCTTATATAAACTTCATCATTCTATAATCAATTACTGTCCCTCATATTCTTGGTGATTAATTAAATAATTAACATGCTTTTATCTTCAATTTGGGTGCCTATTTTGTGCATGCTCATGGCTGTCATTAAATAAATTAAATTTATTTAATTTTAGCTTACTACTTCTAGTCCACTTTGACTTCACAGTGTGCTTTGACCTTATGCACCAAAAATAGGAATTAATTCCATTAATTAATACTTTTAAAAGTATTATCTCTCCTCAAAATGGGTCACACTTTTTTCATGAGAGGGTGTTGCATTAAATAAATTAAGTTTATTTAATTTTAGAATTCTATTTCCAATCTTCTTTATCGCTTTCATCATGGGTTGACTTTTCCTCATGTTTGGGTGCCAAAATTGGGTGAATAAATATTAATAAATATTATTAAATGCATTATTTTTCACCCAATGTGGGTCACACTTTTTTGGCAAGGGTGAATTCTTTTTTAAAAGTCAATTTCTAATGGGATTATTCACCCTGCACCACAGCTCCAAAAATCCCATGATCCACTTAAGTTGTTTGAATTTCATAATGGGATTTTTTACCCTGCAATGCAGGTAAGAAATTCCCATCAATGCCTTAAGTGATTTTCTTTTATTTCACAATGGGAATTTTCACCCTGCAAGGCAGGTAAGAAATTCCCGCCTGCCTACTGCCTCTAATAATCCCATCATGACTTAAGTGGCTTTGCTTCCATGGGAAAAAGTACCCTGCTAGGTAGGTACAAAATTCTCACCTACTTGCTGCTACCAAAATCCCATTGTAGCATAAAACCTTCCTTTCCAAAAAATGTGACCTGCCCAGAAGAGACCTTTTATGTGCAAGAGTTCGTCTTTTTAGAGAGAACCAAACCTCCTGTGACAAATTCCTTCGATCATAACATCCATAGGTGATCTCCAGATACTCCAGGAAAGAAATCAGACTAAACCGGAAAATGAATTAACCTAGAGAAATTTCACAAAAAACAAAATGGGAAAACACCAAAATGCAAAACATTCTAAAGTCACCGATAAAGCCTACAATTCATCCCCTCGTTAAAACCCTACTTTGGTATATGGTAATATTGACATGTAATACCACAACAGATTAAACCGGAGCACGCTTTACCTCAAATGGGGCTCAAAATAATTAAATACAAATTTCCCATAGAAAACCCCAATGACAGAATATAACAATTTTGGGCATCCGGGTATTTGGAAAAATATTCTAATAGGACTCTCTAGGAATATCTTGACACAATAAAAACACTTTCTAGAAATAAAAACACAAAAAGACCCATTATTTTGAAAGTACAATTGTTTTTACAATGGGTAGTCTCAAATTTCAAAGTGAAATCTGGGACACCAAATAAACTCCATCTGTGGACATATTTTCCTTTGTCAAAATGGCAAGGGAAAAGATGAGATCACAACATATTTGGTCTTTTATCTTGTCTTTTGGTCACAGGTCGTGGAAACAAAAATAACACAACACGTAAAAATAACTAAAAATAAGCAAAGTTTTATTTATGTACATAAAGGTTTTCTCCTCGCTTCCTTATGTCGAACAACTTCAAGTGTTTCCCATTGAAAGGAAATGGAAATTGAACTCCATCATGATAGGAAAGAATGAAGCTATTTGCTGCGGCGATATTTTTAATCACAAAAGGCCCCTTCCATAGTGAATCGAATTTCTTGTGCATGCCTTTTGTTTCTCTTCTCTTGTCCCATAAAAGGACCCAGTCATTGATTTCAAAATTTATTTCCCTGGCCTATTTTTCAAAGATAACTTTCACCTTCTTTTGATGCTCTGTCAATCTATCTATGACTTGAGTCTGTACCTCCTGCAATTTAGTCAGATACATCATTCTTTTTTCAATAGCATTGTTGAATGTAGAATCTTCTAGGGCTCTAGAAAGTTGTAGGGTAGGCAGTTCCAAGGTAAGAGGTAGCTCTGTGTCTCTTCCATATAATAGCTGAAAAGGGGACATGCCTATAGCCCTCTTTGGTGTAATCCTATCTACCCATAATGCATCAAATAACTTCTTATGCCAAGTTCTTTGATTCTTAGTTACTAGCTTTCGCATGATAGTCACCAAATTTTTGTTACTTGATTCAGCCTGGTCATTCCCTTGTGGATAGTAGTTGGAGGAATGTACCAGCTAGATCCCATGAGTGTAGCAGAAATCAACCAGCTCCTCAGAAGACAGATTCAGAGTGTTGTCTGCTACTATTTTATTGGGCACGCCAAACCTAACAACAATATTTTCTTTTATAAAATTACACACCTCCACGGAAGTGGCATTCTTAATAGGAATGGCTTCTACCCACTTACTGAAATAATCAGTAGTTGTCAGAATATAGTGATGACCAACACTGGTCAAGGGTTGAGCATACCAATAAAATCCATCCCCCATTGCTTGAAGGGTTCTTCAATTACAATTAGTTTTAAAGGTAATACAGAAATTTCATACGCCTAAGAAAATGTTGGTACACTTGACACTTAAACACCGACTCTACAAGATCCTCGAAAAGTGTGGGCCAAGAATACCTTGCTTGTAGTATCTTGTGAGTAGTGACATAGGATGAGAAATAACCACCATAAGCCATGTTATGAAATTGTTTTAAGAGCCCATCATGCTGAGATTTATCTACGCATCGGAGAAATACGCCATCAATCCCTCTTTTGTATAAACCATTATCCCAAAGAACAAATTCTTTATATTTTAGTTTAATAGTACATTTCTCTTTTAGGAAAGCTGATTCAGAACTCTCCATAAGTCGAAAATAGGCAATGTTATTGTACCACTCTTCCCTAGATCTATAAAAAGGACCATAGGAAAATCTTCATCTACCTCTTCTTGATCTACCTTTGGCATTGTTGCTTTCATCTCAGTCATCAATTCGCACAAACCTATTCCTTGAACCAACTTTGTAGGTTTGATATCCAAGTCATATTATTTAACTTTTATCACCCATGTGCCTCTTAAAAACCCTAACTCTTGTTGGGTGAGAAAATATTTCAGTTGAGTATCTAGAACCAAGACTAATGTATGTGAGGAAAGAATATAGTACCTGAATGCTTTACACGCCTTTACCACTGCATATGCATTTTTTTCCATTGGAGTATATTTCAACTCATAATATCCGAGAGGCATGCTCATAAAAGCAATCGAGCTTCTATATCCTTCTGATTCTTCGCATCAAGATTGTTGACATGGTGCGTTCGGAGCAATAACATTAAAGAATAAATTTTTTACTAAAGTAAGGAGAAACCAATATTGGGGATTTTGACAGGGCCTCCTTAATTTTCTCAAATGCTTCCTTCCCTTTGATTCTACATTTGAAATATTATGTCTTCTTCATAATATTTGAGATATGATGAGTTAGCTCAAGAAAGTCGTGATGAATCTCTCGAGAAAATCAACTTTACCAAAGAAAGAGTGAACCCCTTTTTTGGATGTTGGCAATGGTAATGTATAAATAGATTTGACATGTTCTGATTTATCTTGGTCCTTTACTTGGAGAAAATGTGTCCTAGTAGCTTTCCTTCAGTTACAACAAAGATATATTTCTTAGGGTGCGAGAGAAATACCATGTTTACAAAGATTGTATGAAAACCTCTTCCAGATCTGAAATGCCCGCGCTTCTATTCTTGGAAAAGAATGTCAGATCATCAAGGTACACCACTATGCTTACATCCTTGAGATGAGAAAAATATAAATCCATAGCTCTTTGAAACGTAGCTCCAGCATTGATCAAACCGAACGACATTTTATGATAAGAAAAAGTTACCCAACGTGTAATGAACGCCATTTTATATTGATCTTCCTCAGACACCTTGATCTAATTGTATCTTGAGAAACCATCAAGCATGGAAAGCATTTCAGATTCAATGACCACCTGCAAAGTGTGATCCATGATGGGTATGGGGTAGTTATCTTTCAATGAGGCTTGATTGAGGGTGTGAAAATCTATGCACAACCTAATCTCGCCACTCTTCTTTCTCATAGGAAGTATGTTGGATAACAATTTAGAGTGATGTATGTGATACATTATATTTGCATCTAATAGCTTCTAGATCTCTGTAAAGATAATCCCAGAAATAGTAGGGTTATGTCACCACAACTTATTCTTGAAAGGATTTTGTTCTGGTTTTAATGGTATGTAATGTTGAACTTCTATAGGCAGATATTTTTTTAGATCTTGGTAAGACGAGGCAATAACATCTATGTATTTCTTAATAATCTCTCGTAAAAGATTCTCTTTCGCCTTTGAACAACAGCTTCCCAAATTTATTAATTTTGGGTCATTGCTTGCTCCCAAATTTAGTAACTATGTATCGAAGGAAGAACCTTACCCACTTTCTTCATTCTTTTAAGCATATGATCATGATTGTCAAAAATTTCATCAAGAGATACCAGACCTTTAGGAATTTTATTTATCTTCATCTCGAATAATCTCTTGACTTCCCGAGACCTTTGCATCTGTTTCACCCATAGTATTTTGTCTTGGAGGAGAGTTGCTTCCCTCATAGTATATTTCTTTGAAGTTTTCCTTCTATTCAAGAAATGTAGCAATCTGCTTGTCATCATTAAAAACTTGCTATTGTTAAATGTTATCAGGGACCTTCAGGTGGAATACCATCTCAACTTTGTAATCACCTTTTCTGAAAAATGTGGGAGGCTGATCTAGATTTAACAAAGCTGCGATCCACAAAGTGAATCAGCTCTTGAATTTTGTTCTCTCAGAATGTAAGATACTGAGAAAGCTGAAAAATCTAGGATAGCAGAGTAGACTCGATCTCTATAATTATGAAGTTTTTCCTTTTTTACTTGGTACAGACCTCTTATCTACTTAACAATCAGCTCAACATATCCCTTTGCATGTAAGATCTTTATTCCCACTTTGTTATTTCTTGTTCCAAACCTAACAACAAGTGCTTCATACTTTGTCGTGTTGTTAGTATTTTTTAACATCAATTTGAAGGAATGTGCATGCACCTTTCCCTCAAGAGAGATAAGAACAACACACCGGATCCAAATGAACAACAACTGCCATCAAATTCTAGAGACCAAACCTTATTATCAAGTTGATGTGGTTCTTGGATCACGGGTTGAACTTCTTCTTTATCCATTTCTAGATAATAGACTCCATGATCAGATTCCTGAAACAAGATATGAGATCTAGGATCTTCAGACTTTGATACTGTGTACTTGGATTTCTTCTCGTGTTCTAACTTCTGATTAACTCCTTTGATTGGTATGTGTGCACAAGACCAATCCATCTTGACTTCTCCACCCATCTCTTTACAGAAATTTCTACTCAATAGCATGCCATAAGACACTGGGATGTCTGCTACAAGGATAGTCATTTTCAATCTCTTGTCTAGGAAAGAAGCAAGTACTACCTATGCATATTTGATTTTCTCAACCAGAGGTACTTGCCTTTCCATTGAATAACATCTTCCAATGGTTTTTGTCAATGTGAGACCTAAGACATCAGCAACTTTGGCAAGCATGACATTGTCAGAAGCTCTAGAGTCCAAAATGTAATTTCTCAATTTGTACCCGTTGATAAGAAATGATACATAAAATGGCTCAATCCTTTCCAATGTAGCAGGAGAAGAAGTAGAAGGAGAAGATCTTGCAGCCACATTATTTGAAGGAGTAATCTTCGGGCTTGACAAGATATGCCATGAAACATTATTTGTTGGAGGGTTGGGACCATTACTTTTCACATACTTGACCAATCTATTTAGCTGATCAAGAAATGCCCTCAAATAATCAGCATCTGACATTTGGAACTTGTTCTTTTTAACGTGATCAATAATGTCGAAAGCTTGACTTACTTCAGCTAGATGCATGCTCATGTCCCTCTATTGCAAATTTAAATAATTTGCATGCTTATCTTTGGGAGCTAATGAAGCAAGTACTATACTACCTCTTTTTAGGATAGTAACATCCGACCCAGGATCTTCTCTTTCTCTTCTTTGGTTGCTTGTGGATGCTTCGGCATTTTGGCATGCCTAGGACCTTGTGAACACCGCAAATGTGTGACCATCAGAATCTTCAAAAGATTCATAATATCCCTCGTTAGATTCGTAGTCCAGGTAACCAATATTGGAGTCATCGGGGATCTACAAAGTCCTCATCATCAAATGATTCATCAATGCCTAGATCTTCTTCATTAGTTTCCAAGTTATTCCTTAGAGCAGCTTCAGTTGACAATCATTGTGGTTTAGTAACAAGTCTATTTCGATTTAGATTTTGACCATAAAAGGTCCGGGAACAAACTATTCTTGAAGGGGTCACATTTCCTGCTTGAGATATTTGCTTCTTGATTTGTAGCATATCATTAGCCAACCTTTGCAACAAAGGATCTAAAGTACTTGAAGAAGCTCCATCACCTTTGTGGGATGATTGTTTGATTTTTCTAGCCATGATCAAGTCATCTTCAACCTCCATGGTAGCATTTTGTGCTTCAAGTAGATTCACAAGTCTTTCCCTTCTTAGCTGATATCCAACTTCGAGAAACAAAGCATTTATAAAAATGTCTTTTGATTTTCATCGCTCAATGCGTAGAAGTGGGGATTTTATATAAAATCCTTTAGAACCTTGCAATAAAGTCCCGCATGTTCTCACTTGGCTCCTTCTTTAATTGTGTCAGTTGAGTAATCAACATGCTAGCGTCTTCTGCAGGCTTGAATCTTTTCAAAAATTGCTCTCGCATAGTGTCCCAGTTAGTTATGGTGCCAGGAGCTATCCGATAGAACAATTTTCTAGCCAAGTCATGTAGAGTCTCAATGAAGAGTCTAACTGATACATCTTCATGATCCACTACAAGCACACCACAAGATATGAAGAATTTTGCCAAATGATCATCAAGATTTTTCTTTCCATCTCCAAAGAATTTCGAAAATTCTTTCTGGATCCTTTAGGCAGATCATGCATAGGTGGATTCAAGTTTAGTGGCCAAAAAGATGCTCCCCATGGGACATGTACTATCTAGTTCTGATTTTGATTTTGGTTTTACGTGATGTGTGGGGAACATCTTCTCCTTGTGTAGACTTGGTGAATAATTCCAACCACCGGATTATGCTGAAGGTGATCCAGATCTGGATGAGTGTGTACTCTTCTTCTTGGTGAGAGACTAGATCTACAGCTTCTAACTTGAGGAGGATGATTTAAATTGAATTGCTCCTGTAATCTGAAGAAATGATCAGTCCTTCCTTGTGCCTTCACATATCAGGTGAATGGACATTCAGCCAAAGTTGAAAGTTGAATGAAAAATGCTCTAATCTTCAAGAGATAAGCTTTGATCTGTGAAGATAGTTCGTTCCCTAGTAGAGTCGCCAAAAAATTGTTGGCTAGATTTTCTGCATAGCTGAAAACCTAGGTAGTCATGAGATAAATCTCCCTCATTTACCGGTGAGGCTCCCTTGTAAGATTTTTCAATAAAACATGTTATTATCTAGTTATGGGTTTTACTTTAACCATGCAGCTAATGAACCATAGTTGTATAGTTTTGCACCAAGTAAACAACTATTAAAGAAAGGAAATATCTAAAGAAGAAGGAAATCATAAAAACATAGGGAAGAAATAGGGAATATGTGCAACCAAATCAATAGATTACAGATTTGATTTCATGCACATAGACGAACCAATAGATATTAACACATAGAATTATAAGAAAAGGCAACTTTAAGATCTAGATCTAAAATGACAAAAAGTTTATAAGTAGATCTAGGACAAAAGCTAGAAACAAAATACACCATGACACAAAGTTCTCCAAATCTTCTCATTTTTATTCCTTTGCTTCAAATAGCTATCAAGGGTTTCAACAAAAAATATGGAACACAAGAATGTTGCTTACAAATTCTAATCATTGAGCCGAAGGTTCTTCCTCTACTTATAGAATGTAGAAGGGAAAATAAAAATAGGAAACTCAACTGAACTAGAACATAAACAAGAAGTAAAGATAACATCTGACAATCATCCTCCTCTAATTTCTCTTCAATTGACATGCATGTGAATCTATACTCAAAATTATACACATTTGTCACTTACCTAATAGAATCGTTCCACATAACTCAAATTAATGGTTTCAAAACCAATAACTTTAAAGTTTTACAATTATATCTGGAAACGTAAAAATAGAAAAAGAAAGAGTAAAAGAAGAAAGACACAAAAATGTAACATCTACATATTCTTTTTGTTTTTATGCTAAATATACTTTTCAAACATGTAATTCAACGTCATCCAATCTATTTTAGTCACAACTACCTTTTCAGTCATGAATTATACTAAGCCTTCGTTCAATACCCTGATACACAATTCCACATCCTCTAAGCTAGGCCTGAAAATTTCAATATATAACTACATTGCCACTAGCTAACTGATGAAATTCATCATGAAAGGCCTAATAGCTCCATTAATTCTCCCTTACACCATCAAAAGAGATCCTTCCATGGAATTAGGCACTTTGCTAGGAATGGTCCTTGTGTATGAAGTAATGTTCCCGACCACTTCCTCATTAGTGAAAGAAATGACATTGTCTGGTAAAGATGATGCCATACTCTCAAGTGCCTGCATCCTTTTCAGCATAATTTTGTAGATCTCCAAATGGAAAGATATTGCAAACTCAAGCTTCTTCCCCTTCTCAACTGATCCATTGGGCACAATTCATTCCACAATCAACACCTCTCTTGGAAGCTTATTTATTTCAGCCAAAGTACTCAGGTTGCTCTCATCAACTCTTTTCATATCTATCATTATCATTACCATTTGATTTAGCTGATCTGATGCATCTTTCATAACCTTTAGATGGGCTAGTACCTCTCTAGAGCTGTATAGAAGCTTGGTGAATGATTAGACTCTTCCATTCGTCGATAGCTTTAACCTGGTTACTTGCATCTTCCACTTCCTACATCAGATGATCACTCACCTAATTTGGTGTTGAAATTGGTGGAGTGGAAGATTTGGCAACCTTAGAAATTATCTCACACAACTAAGATACCTAATTTTGAAGTTCGAATTTATCCACATTTTCTTTGTCAAGCCTAAGGAATAAAGCGTCTATCAACATCTACGTGTCTTGCTTCAATCCTTCTTTGGTGGCTTGACCTATGGGTACCGTTATCACCGAATCACAAAGACCCCCATGTGCTTATACAACTCGCATATACTTGAACTCACGGTGTGATTAGATAACATGGGTACTATCTCCAAGTTGTGGGACTTGCTACTTGAGATAGACCTCCAGAGAAAGCTGGTTCTTGCTCCTAAACTACCTGCCACAATCTACTCTAATGCAGGATAAGCTAACTATTCTAATCTAAATTTCCAAGGGACTAGGGAGAGAGAATGCATAAAATGAAAGCCTACACTAAAGCGGTGATACATCAGAAAAGGAGGGTGTGAGATTAGTCTCCAAATGTGTGAAATACAGAGGCAAAGTGCACACTAGAAGAGGTGATGACAGTTCTCCATAATCTAGCAAAATGCATTCACAACAATATTCCAAGCATACACAATGATAATGAATCCTGCAAGAACATAATAATAGACACAATATTCTTGTAGAGAGATTAAAGGGGCAAGAAGAATGCAAGAAAACACAGCAGGGGAAGATACATCCACAAATTGATATTTTATTGCTTCATGATATGCACAGTTCAATCTAGTATAAGGTAAGGGCCTGGATCACCATGTAATTTTGACAGAGCTTTACTACAAAGAACTCCCTCCCTTACAATGAGCCCAACACTCCAATTTATAGAAAAAATGAGAAGGGAAAGAGAAGGGAAAATGGAAATCCCAAAATCTGTCCTTCAACCACCTACAAGAGGCATTAAATGGAGTAAAATGATTGTATATTACTTGCAAAAGGCACTCCCAACCACCAAATGAAACACTGTTGTGAACCCAGCCACGCTTTCTAAAAAATCTCGACCAACTTCTAATCAAATCTATAATTTATTGATTTCTGTGCATTGGGCTTAGAGCCACGATTCCAACGATACCAATTTTGTGTGATTTTGTTAAAAATGCAAAAGTTATGGCCTTCTGAGTGAGGGCAGCTATTTTGGGTCTGGCAGGCGTTTTCTGTCATTTGATGGGAATGAGCATTAACTGACTGGAGCTGAATATATTTATCTTAATTAAATATATCTTCCTTCACTAAAAATACATTTTTTTGGCATAGAGGACGTCGTGCTCATTCCAGAAAGTCCAATTTTGTGAAAATTAGAGCTCGGAGTCAAAAGTTATGGCCGTTTGAAGTTTCACGGGTCAAACGTTGACTTTTGTTCTTTGCCTTCGGCCGCTTCGGATTTTCACGTCCCTCGCATCCCATGCATACCTTTGTCCCTGGCTGTCCCAGATGAAAATCTCCTACTTCGGCTGATTCGGCTCCCTTGTTCCTACTTGCAGCAAAGACACGTGGCGAGATTCCATTCGCTCTCGGCTCTTTCGGCTTTTCGCGTCCTCCGCGTACTTTTGGCCCGGATGTCCCAGTATGAAAGTCCTCTGTTTCAGCCGAACCAGCCGGTTCGCGTCCTCCGTGCACTTTTGTCCCAACTGTCCCGACCGCTGGGACAAATTTCTCCGAACCGCCCGAAATGGACTGACTTGCGCCAAACTAGCCGATCCGCGTCTTTCGTGTACCTTTGTCCCAACTGTCCCAACTGTGCGAAAACAAAACTTGGTGATTTTTTCCATTTTCGGCTGGTTCGCCTTTTCGCGTCCCATGCGTCCCGACGTCCCGATGCCCCTTTGCTCTGCAGACTGCCTGGCGGCCTTTCGGCTGATTCGTGCCCAGATGTCCCTCATGTCCCGACTGTTGCGAGGACTAGGACTTAGCCATTTTTCATGATTTTTCCTAGCCCAAGCTTGTTTTCTTGACGGGTGAATTTTGGATAACAGTACTGCTCAGTCGGTGTTATATGTTTAGTTGTGAGCTCATCCTTCCTCTTCCCTTCTACTAGAACTGACATCTCAGTGAACTTCTACCCCGACTCCTTAATGATCATCCTTGAAGTTACCTTAGCAACTTTAGGTTTTCTATCTTCTCTACCTAGATTCAAGAGCAACTACAAGTCATGTTCTTCCAAGTTGATCTCTTCTCTAGCCTCTGGAACTAACTGCGAAGCCAACCATTCTAAGAAATTACTTCTCAGAGAATGAGAAGTTGCCGAGTGTACCACTATCTCACGCTCTAATTCCTCTCCATCTGAAACTACTACAGTGTTGTGGCTGTCGTCCTCTGAATTATCCAAAGACAAAGCTCTTTCAAATTCTACCATATGCAACTTTAACATTTCTTTAGGAAGAGGTGTTGAACAGAGTGGTGAGGAGAAAAGATGAATGTTTCCGGATTCAATGGAGGAATGAAAATATATTTCGAGGTGTAGCAATCGATGAAGTAGTACTTGCTGCTGGAGAAGTAGGAAATAACACCATAGCAGTAGAAGTGATCTTCTCCATCAAATGAGACTTTTGTGCACTTTAATCTTTTCAGGCCTCCTCTTGCTTTCTACTTCGTGCTTCCTGTTGAGGGAATCTCCTGTGTCGAAGTTTCCCATGATTTGGATCATCAATGCTTCATCTAGGCAATATCCCTTCACAAGAACTAGGTTTGAAGTATTGACTAGAATGGTGGCAAAAATTTCCTCAATCGTATGGAAACCACCTATGCTCTTCTACTATGCATCTCTATCTCTTCCCATCTGATAGTATGCGTCGATTAACACAGCCCATCATATTTAAGATCCATAGGTATCCATGCTTATCCAAATTCAAACACTTATCGCATTGATAACCTACTGAAATCTTTCTTTCTAACCTCATAGTCACTTCTACACTTCATCCAAAAAAAATTCAATGAAGGCACATGCACGTACTCTTGGGAGATTGTATTCCTTGCCACTCAAAATGGATCAAGTTTAGCCGTGGTGGGAAAAATTGTGCTCGTACTCAAAGAAAATTTCTGCTTCAATTCCTTAGGCTTTATGAATACTCCTGCAAATTTGTAATAGCCAACAAGGATTGGGAAGTAGCCTATAGACATGTGCCATTTGGACAATAGGTCATGTATCTCCATGAGTTTTCTTCTCAGTTCCATGATGACCAATCTATCACTCAAATATCCGAGCAATTTAAATATTTCTTTTGAAAAGCTAATGACCCTAAGGTATATAAAGTACGCAAACTAGATCAAAACACTACCAATCTTGGACACAACTTCCCAAGCTTCCTTTCTCATCCTTTTAGCCTTTAGGTCATCGTCTAGCCTGCAAATGAATCTGTATAAGAATCCATCATTGACCACCTAGTAATATTTATGACATGTGGGAACAGTAAGCTATGGATACCACTCAAAAATAGAATCCCTAGAAAGCACAACACGTCTATCCAGCTTAGAGAAAACACCATGTGAAGCTACTGTATATACCAAATATGATGTCATTTTGAAGGTGTAATTATGCCTCAAATTTCTAAGATGCTCACCGATGTTGTCACTAATGATTTTTGACCAATTGATTATTGAATCTTTTTTGTTGATTTCAATGGTCCTAATGAAATCATACATCCATGTGCATAAGTTATGAGTGTTAGCTTCACCATTTATCCTGCATAACAAATTAGAAATATCATCCACCTCGTATACAAAATTGGATCATGAAAGAGTTCCCGAACATGGATGGAGATCTGGGCTTCTTCATGTATCTATTATTCATTATGCCCACACAAATCGACTTTATACTTTTCCCATATGTTGCCAAAGATCCCGTATGCTAATAGTAGTCACCACCTATCATGTTAGAATCTTCATAAAATAATTGATGAAATTTACATCTAGCCGAATTATTGTCTTCCTACACATCTCGTGACCGATCTGGATAATGGGTGGTAAGACCTAGCACACTCCATGAATAATTCTAGCAACTGAGATGTGGGTGGGAATGTTGAGGCTCAAATGATTCCACTGCTTTTGACTGCATGCATGAGAGAAGTCTTTCCAGCTCTAGATCTATAAATCAGTTTAGAAAGAGGTTTTGGACCTAGATCTATATCTCCAATATCAACAAACCTAGAAGTGATGTATGACTCAGCTGAGCTTTCTTTTTCATCCCGCTTTGCCATGGCCGAATCTGTCTTTGTCTGAGCAATTCTTTTTCTCTTTATTTGACCGAAATTCTTTACAACCGGTGCAGATCTGGAGATTTCTTCAGATTCAAAGGATATGTTCAATGTATTGGACATTGATTTAAGCTCCCTTTCTCTTATAAAATCACATGTAATGAATTCTTGCAATTAATTCAGACAAAGATGGCAATCGGAACATGAACACTTGATTTTAATTATAAAAATCTACATATATGAAGCTCTCTTTGAAAATTTTATGTTTTATTTGCATAGAAAGTAAACATAAATTTTCAAAACTTCACCTGAGCACCTATACCACTATGTAGACAATTAATTAGATGCAAATCATTCTCCTTCAAACCTAGGCACCAATATTATAAGCTTTCTGGTAGTGAAAACACCTTCTTCTGAGCAAAATTCCTCCTTAATTGAGCGCAAAAATTGCCTAGGTTGCACTTCTTTGCTAAATAATTAATTAATTCATCCTTATGGGAGCCCATGTTTATATAAGCTTCATCATTCTATAATTAATTATTGCCCCTCCTATTCCTGGCAATTAATTAATAAATTTACATGTTTTTCTATTCATTTTGGGCACCTATTTTGTGCATGCTCATGGCTGCCATTAAATAAATTAAATTTATTTCATTTTAGCTTTCAGGTTCTAGTCCACTTTGACTTCACAGTGTGCTTTTACCTTATGCACCAAAAATAGGAATTAATTCCATTAATTAATACTTTCAAAAGTATTATCTCTCCTCAATATGGGTCGCAATTTTTTGCATGAGAGGGGGCTGCAATAAATAAATTAAATTTATTTAATTTTAGAATTCTATTTCCAATCTTCTTTATCCTTTCATCATGCATTGACTTTTCCTCATGCATGGGTGCCAAAATTGGGTTAGTAAAATATTATTAAATGCATTACTATTCACCCAAGGTGGGTTGCACTTTTTTGGCAAGGGTGAATTCTATTTTTAAAAGTCAATTTCTAATGGGATTATTCACCCTACACCGCAACTCCAAAAATCCCATGATCCAATTAAGTTGTTCGACTTTAATAATATGGTTTTTTACCTGCAAGGCGATAAAAATTCACATCAATTCCTTAAGTGATTTCCTTTTATTTCATAATAGGAATTTTCACCTTGCAAGGTAGGTAAGAAATTCCCACCTGCTTACTGCCTCTAATAATCCCATCATGACTTAAGTGGCGTTGCTTCCATGGGAAAAAGTACCCTGCTAGGCAGGTACAAAATTCCCACCTGCCTGCTACTAAGAAAAATCCCATTGTAGCTTAAAACCTTCCTTTCCCAAAAATGTGACATGCCTAGAAGAGATCTTTTCTGTGCACGACTTTGTATTTTTAGAGAGAACCAAACCTCCTGTGACAAATTCCTTCTGGAATAACGTCCATAGGTGATCTCTAGATAGTCCAGGAAAGAAATCAAACTAAACCATTAAAGGAATTGACCTAGACAAATTTCACAGAAAACAAAACAGGAAAACACCAAAAATGTAAAACGTTGCTAGAAGTCACAGATAAATCCCATGATCCATCCCTGGTTAAAACCCTACTGGTATATGGGAATATTTACATGTAAGACAACAACAAGGTTAAACTGGAGCACAATTTACCTCAAACGGGGCTCAAAAAAATTAAATACAAATTTCCCGCAGGAAAACGCCAGTGATAGATTATAACGATTTTGGGCATCTGGGTATTTGGTGAAATTGGCTAATATGACTCTCTAGGAATATCTTGACACAATACAGACACTTTCTGTCAATTAAAACACAAAATGGCCAATTATTTGAAAAGTATGAAATTTTTTACATGGGGTAGTCTCGGTTTCGGGGTGTGGCTGGGATACCAGCATTAATGTTTATTTATTATTGCTTATTATTTATAGCAGCTTCTAGCATTTCTAGACTAATTCCAAACTAAAGAGGTCTCATGAGTTTTACTTATTCTTTCATATATTTAGAGTGTTACTCCTACAATTGGAAATTTTGGTGTTAAATTTTTTTGCTTCTTTTTTAGTATTTTATAGTCTAATGATAAGTTTAGATATTAGTAATAAGTATCCTTATAAATTATATTTAATCTAGTATTTAAAACTCGGAAGATGAATAAGTACATTTTATCATATCCATTTCATTACGTCGAAGGTGTTCCCTATTAGAAAAGGGGTGAAAAACTTTGACATGCCATATCAGCTTGAATCAGATGATTGAAGCATTTTAAAGAGCTAGATATGATGGTTTAGGTATTTCATATAACAAATCCTTGACTATTTAGACATGGTCCTTAATACTTACTAGCTTCTCATTTCACGCCACGTGAGATCAACAAAAACATATATTTTTCACTCGTCACTCTACTCATATAAAAATTTTAGTATTCTTGTGTTTTCCTCTACATATATGCACACTGCAGAGTAAACTTGAAGAATCAAGGTAACAAATTAGGTATATTTGGGTTTATAAAGCAAAATTTTCAAAATTGAACTTCATATTTTATGAAGCATAAGTCTCAGAAGTTCAATTTTTAAAATTCTGACTTGGATGGTCACTATATTATTTTTACCTATTTTGATTCATTCAAGTCTATCTACCTTTATAGGAGGCCCATCGTAAACAGGTTCAATGGAAATTAGTAGGTAATGATACTTCTTCTCATAGGGTAATCACCACAACTTCCTTCGAACCACTTTCTACATCGGATGTCATAAGCTTATCAATATTTAAATACTTGAGCAAAAAAATAGAAATTAACCCAAAACATGGCTTTACCAAGCACCTCAACTTTACCTAAAACATGGCTTTACCATGCACCTCAATTTTTCCCATGGGATCTTGAAGTTGTACTTTCTATTATATATGTAAATCACGGTGAATAAAAGATACCTATCAATTTCCTAATCAATTATTTGATTTTCATTTATCATTATATTTATTCGATGAAACAATTGTTAGGTAAAATAGTAATTATCCATTGTATTAGGTAATTATTATTTTTAATTATTGTTATATGGTTTTTAAACCATATTTTTCATATTATATTGTCGTAGGATTATTTGTTACATAGTTGAAATAATATATTTGTTTGTATTAATTCACGGTTGCACATGTGTAACTTATTTATTTGTTTGTACATGACTATGAAATATCTATAAATATTGTAGTTATTAATTCTATAAATGATTTGATTAATCATTAAAAAAGTATCTAGGCTTCCACCCTTGTTCGTTACTTTCATTTGGTACTAGAGTTGGTTGATCTGGACCTGTGAGCAGAGAAGGTTAAAGAAAGGTTGCAGAAGGAAGAAAAAGTTTTTGCAGAAGATTATGCACTACAGAGAGCTTATGTTGCCTCCAGCAGCTTCCCAGAACACCCAACAAGCCCACAACCTCCTGCCATACTCTAGGAAAAAGAAAAGAATTCTTTTTTTTTCCTTGGTGCCCCCACTAGGAAAATTTTCTTCGTTGAAATTAATTAGATCCACAAAATAAAAAACAAAAATAAAAAATTCTTTTTTATTCCCCAATAGTGGTTTGCTAATTTGGAGGACTCTCTACATCTACACCACCCAACCCTGCCCAAGTTGCATTTACAAATGTCTTGGTTTGATCTACATTGGATTTTGAGGTGAGTTGTGTGAGCTCCACCCTGACCGAATTGAGGACATTACATAGTGCAAAGACTGCCCACCGAGCTGGTTTTTCTCATACTAAGCTAGTTGCGGTTGATGTAGACCTTGACCAAGCCCACAAAGGGTGACTTGAGGATAGGTCAAAACAACGATCCTTTCATCGAGATGTATTTGGTTGCATTGTTTTGATACTGAGTCGATTTGTTGCATTGTTGATCAACGAGTCAATCTTGGAGTAAACTGAGCTATGTTTGCATTAGGTAGATTCATGGACAGGCCGAGCCATAAAAAATTCAATGGAAATGTCCAAACCGAGTGCACTCATTTCATTATGCTAATTCTTTCTACATTATACATTGCTATCGAACTACATGATTTGCATTTAAGGTTAAGTTTGTTGTGGGTCGGGCTGTGTGTTCTTCCCCATCGAGCTAAGATTTCAATTAATGCTCAGAAGAACAACCCTACACAATAGTGAGATCAGCTAGTTTTGTTTTTCTTTGTATTGCACAGAGCCAAAAAAGGAAAATTCATTTGTGTAATAGCGGATCCAACTCCATTCAAACGCAGACCCTACAAACACAAAAATAGGTAAAACAATAAGTGGTGAATCCATAATAGAATAAAATACAGAGGTATACAATTCATCGTAGGCCCTGCACAAAACCATAAACAATGTGAATAGAAAGAAAATTGGAGAAAATATCATCAGAGGCAGAAAAAAATACAAAGGCATCTCTGAGATCTGGTTTAGACGGATACCCTAAAACCACCTCAAACGCTAGTTTTTCCACGTGGGTCACAAGCATGCGATGTCATTTTTACAAGGTTAGGCCTTTCAAGATTTATTTTTATAGAAATTACTTCATTTTATATATAAAATGTAGTTGTCGGATGGTTGGCTAACACAAATGCTTTGGGGCTATGTGGTAAGCGATTCAACCCTCAACTCCAATACATTGTTTTATAAACATTAAAGTTTAGCAGCTTCAACCAAATTTGGCACCCAAAACACTACTAAAGCACCGAAAAACAAAAAAAAATTACCTGCCATTCAATTTTTTTAGAGTTTTGTATGTAATTGTATATTTCAGTACTAATTTATAGGTTTCCATTTTCAACCGAAAACCATTATAACTTCTTTAAAAATGACAGATATTTGTACTAAAAAATATTCAAATTTTGTTCTATATCACTCACGAGATCTTCGGATCTCATTCGCAACATTCGGTATAGACAATGGCTCTGGGAAGCGCTTACGGGTAAATCCGTCATGACTACTACTGCACTTAATGCCTAATATAGCTGCAACAAAGTCATCTGGGCATCAAACCTTTAAATCAATGAGGAGTAATAAGGACACAATGCAAACACTTTGAGCCCTCCCATCCTTCTTTGAATGATTTCTCGACTTAAATACGGAGAGAGAAATTATACAAGTATATAGCGAATTTATGCATGCGTATGAGGATATTTCTCTGAGCCAATGTCAATAATTACACAGACCCTTTTCAATACTATCTTGGTACCATGTATTAGATTCATTCACGTCATTAACACCTCTTTCACATAATGTCAAGTATATAGAAAGGGAAACAGTATTCCACATACTGATGAGTATATCAGAAGGGCGCGTATATAGAAAGGTTCAGTATATCAGACTGACGGTATATAGATTGGGAGACCATATACATAAAGTGAGAAGAGCCTTACCCTTTTCAGTTGATTATGCAAAATGTGCACCAATGCCCCTAAGTTATTTCTTCTAGATTCTCAACTTCTAAGAGGAAATAACAATGCAACATCGAAGAAAAAAAATAAGACACAGTTTGAGTTTGAATATATTCTGACTGTTGTAAATAGTACTATAACCAGATCAACAAATCATACAACACAACAAAAATAGTTTGATATGTTCGATCAAAAGGTCAAGATAATAATCTTGTTTGCAGTGTCTAATGATGTGCAACCCCACATTCGAGATTCCAAAACAGCCAAAGAATCGTTGGATAAGTTGAGCATAGTGTACAAGGCAAAAAATAAGAATGTCATGCTAAATTTACAGAGTCATTTACACACATTGAAGTTTAAACAAAATGAAGAAATAGAAGCTTTCTTGCAAAGATTTGTAGAGTTGAGGGTTTCACTTCTAGCCCTAGGAGAGGAGGTCGCTAATGACGCTCTCGTTCCCATTGGTCTTAGAGCACTTCCTCCTTCATACGAATTTTTTGTGACAACACTCAACATTTGAGATCAGACAGTGAGTTTTGACAAGATGGTAAACCTACTGCAACAAGAGGAAGAAATGTACAATAAAGATGATGAAGAGGAGAAGGCACTTTCTTCTCATCAAATGGAAAGGAAAAGGAAAAAGAAAACCTCCTTCCTCTAAAAATTCCCAAAACACATCATTAGCATGGGGAAAAATAGAATAATAATAAGAATAAATGTCCTATTTACAAAAGAGGACATGAGTTAAATTAATGTTGGTTCAATACCTATAAGAAATATTATGTTATATAATTTTTCCCCTCAGTTAAAATTGAACAAACATTAACTTGCACACTTATAAATTGGAGGGATCATTAGGCCATGGGATCTCACATTTCAATTTTGGCCAGCTAGGTTACAAGGGGGATTGATAATGGAAATAATGTCGAGGAAAGAAATGGAAGGATGGTTTAATGAAAGGCTCATAGGAGAAGAAATTGAAGGAAGCTTGGGGTCAAGCTAAGAGAAAAAATCGGGGCCCTGAAGTTCAAATTTTTAAAACTTTGGAGGTTTTACAGTTCGGTGTTTTGCACAATAGAAGGGAAAAAAACAATAGAAAATCCCAAAATCCCGAAGTATGAAAAGGCTCGGGGGTTTTTGGGGTCAATTCCCTTGTTAGGGTCAATGACATCGAAGATCAGGGATGGTAGAGTCTGAACTCTGAAGTCCAAATTTCTGACTTTGGAGGTTCGGAGGTTAGTAGTCTTGGGAGCTCATGATGAACAGTGCCCAAAAAAAGGGGATAAAATTCTGAAACCCGAAGTCTAAATTTTTGAATTCAGGATTTCAGAGTTTCAGAGGTTTCATGTGCCCTGATGGATAGCAACATCCTGACATATGAACCCCCAAACCCCGAAAATACAAAATTCCAAAACCCAAATTCCAAATTTCAGATTTCGGGGTTTTGGAATTTCGCAACCTTTAATCCCTAGTTCGAAAAAATCACAACTCAAAGTCTAAAACATGAAGTCTAAATTTCAAACTTTGGGGTTTCAAAATTTCGTAGGTTTTATTAACTCAAGCGGATGAATAGTAACACGAACTCGTAAATCAAAAGGTCTAAAGATCAGAATCCCAAAGGTCAAAAATTCAAATTTCGGAGGGTGCAATGTGAATTTTGAGTATGAAAAAATAGAGCCAACTACTCACGTTTATTGTAGAATGACACCCTCATGTTCATATGGCCATAACGTTTTACTGGGAGCTCGGATTTGCACAAGATAGGAATTTTGGGGAAACTCTCAACGTAGTTGGCACTAGGATATGTTATGAATTTGGCCTCCTCCGAAGGGTTATCCCATTTGCAAAGCCCCACACTTTGGGATAACTCCATGTTTGACGAGTCACACTAACTACGTCAAGCATTCACTTACAAGCAATCAGGGGTGTTGTGATTACACCATAAGAGGTTCATCACACAACTCTAGACATCATAATCAACAATCTTATAAGGGACATTCTAGATACAATCAAGGGAAGAAGAAAGGGAATTGGCGAAGAAAAACCCATTAGTAAGGAAATATACTTGAGAAAGAAGAACATTAGGATAATGAAGACTTCTTGTACACTTTTAGATCAAGTGAACCCTCAACGTCATATATTTGTAAAGACCACATTCTATACACAAAAATACAACAGTAAAAATACCAGGATATTTTTTTTTACTTACATTGCTCACTACACAACACCACAAGGGTGTTAGCATAGTATACATACCTAATTTTATTATTAGACTAGTTTCTATCTATTCCATTATTCTCTCCTTCTTGTTTGTAACTTCTCCATCTATTTAGGGGTTTATTGTTTATTCCATATACCTATAAATATGTATCGTGCTTCTATGTTTAATAGAATAATAAGAGATAATTAATCTCTATTCTCTCTCCTCTATTTTTGCCTCACAATATGATATCAGAGCTATCAAAGACTCTTACATGTGTGTATGCATTTGAAGGATAAGACTATTTGATCAGCGTGGACATTTCAATATTGTTGGAGATTTTGTTTTTCTATGTGGAAAGGAGACCGCTGCTACTGTTGCGTTGGAATTCTTGCTTGCACATTTGAGTTCTACATGAAGGTTGGTAATCATTACGTGAAGAGAAGAATTCATAGTATGAAGAGGACTACTGCGTCGAGTTCATTCTCTCCTACTGCGTGGAGAAATATTCTTCTCTTATAGTGTGGAAAAGTGCATGGAGTCCTGCCTAGTGGAAAAGTGCGTGGAAACCTTCCTGTGCACTTATCACTTTCTTTTCATGGAAAGGTGAACCTCCTACAGTTTGTCTTCTACTGTTGTTCTAAATCTCTTTGGCACGTGAAGATATTTTTGTTGCCTAGCATGAAAACTGGAGAAGAGGGAGATTTGCGTGAAGGAGCAAATAGAGTGGAGTTTGGTGTTACATGTTGTGTGGTGTTTGGTGTTGAGCACACACTTTGCCTTGCTGTTAGAAGTTGCTGCTGAGTGGAAGAATTGTAGAGGAGTGGCCTGCATGTAATTGTGTGAAGACTTGCATGCAAATAACGTGAAGTTTAGAGTGTATCACTTGCTACTGCATAGAGGAATAGGCCAGCTACCTATGTGAAGAGGTAGAGCGGTACAAGGAGAGGTAAATTTGGCTTCGTATAGCCTAAAAGTTAAAAAAAAGGATATATATTACATGGCGACGAAGCCTCTATAATGGCATCGAAGCATCTCTCTAATATCCAACACTAAATGATCAACGTGACTGACACAATCGAGACTGCTAAAAGCTACAACGCCAACTCACAAGCCAGAGAACAGATGAAGAAGCTCCTGAGAGCTCTAGGTTCTACTTTGCATTTCTCAACGAGCTTTGAAACACCGGCAATCTAGTCTTTGATGAGCTAGTTCAAGAGGAATTGTTGAATATTTCCTTTTCGACCGTAGCTAAAAAGAAAAACGAGTATAGGAATAATTTGAAGCCGGTTATGATGCTGACTGTGAAGTCAAAGAAGAATGCCCTAAAAACCATCATTGTATCACAACACGTGAGTATCGAGAGCATCTACGAGCTAGTACTTCTCATCAGTGAGTAAAAGTTGTAATAACTCTTGAAATAAATAAATAAATTTTTTTAATTATAATGTCTACTCTAAAGTTTCTTCTTTCTCGATGCTTAGTTTCTTAAAGGGCCCAATTTTGTGTCCTGGAAAACAAAAATGAGGACAATCCTTCAGTTTGAAGGATTATGGGGCATTGTCACAGGGTCTGTGCCGCTCCCACAACCCCTGATGAATTAATAAAGTATGATATGGCTAGTGCCAAAGCATTGATGTTGATAATGCTCAGTATCAGTGACGATGTGCAACCACATGTTCGAAATGCATAGAAACCAAAGGATGCCTGAGACAAGTTGGAAACTATTTATGAAGCAAACAAAACAGACTAACATACTCCATCTTCGGTCAAAGCTCCACACCCTCTCTATGGCGTCAGATGCGAAAGTGGAGGAGTTCTTACGTCACATGGATGAGCAGTAATGAGAGTTATTAGTGCTTGGTGAAATAGTGAACAACAAACTTCTCATGCCGATCACCTTGAGAGCACTCCCTTTCCCATTCCGAGTGGTTGTTATGACACTAAATGTATCTAAACAAATAGTGGAATTTGAAGAACTCATGAATTTTTGTAGCAGGAAGAGGCCATTAATTCAGCTCAGGAGGAGACTCAGGATAAATCCTTTTTCTCAAAGCCATACCGTGGCCAGAAGAATCGGAAGGGTCCCCCAGAGAAGTCTACTCAAGCACAACCAAATCAATAGCAAAAATATTAAAAGTCAAAGAGGTGGTGTCACATTTACAGAACCAACACTCACGAAACTGATCACTGCTGGTACAATAGCTTGAAACAAGGGTCTTTAAGTCAAATAATCACATCAGGGCACGGAGATTTTCAAAATTCCAAATGACGTCCCAACTGGAGAAATTAGAAGGGACATATCGCAGCCCAACAAGATGATGAATCTGATTAGGAGACATCAAAAGGAGCTCATTGTGTTAAGAACCTTGTACTTTTCTCTCAAACATCTCAGCCCATGTAGAAAGTCTTGTTGATAGAATCTGGTGCAAGCAAGAATATGTTAGGTGACAAGAAGTTTTTTGATTCACTACACAAACAACCAACTAGAGATCGAGTTAAGATAGCAGATGACAAAGAGTATGTTGCAGAAGGAATAGGAAATGTCACCATTCCTCTGGGACCATGAAAATGTACACTTACAAAGGTACTATATGTTCCTGGCTTGACTAGCAACCTCTTGTCAGTTACTCAGCTCTTGAATCATCACCTTAAGGTAGAATTTCTTGTCCAAAATGGCATTAAATCATGCTTAATCTCTAGAAAAGGTACGGTTCTTGCTAAAGCATTTGTAAAAGATAATTTATTTTCTTTAGATAATGTTTCATCTTTTGTAGTAGCTTTATCTGCATCTACAGTACAATCAACTTCCTTTGACATTTCAGATATGGAGACTTGTCGGTTAGTTCATTACACTAGATGAGTTCAAAAGCAATGGTCCATGGACTACCCAAATTGTCCAGTTCCTTTCCTATTTACCTTGGTTATCTTGTAGGAAAACAACACAGAGATCTGTTTCAGGTGAGTAGCTTCCATGCTAAGAAGTGTTTGGAGATAGTTCATATCGATCTGAATGGCCCATTTCCTACTTTGTTTTCAGGATACAAGTACTTCCAACTGTTCATGGATGACCACTCTCACAAGATGTTGGTATATTTCCTAAAGAAGAAAAGTGAGGATCTTCAACATTTCTAGAACTTCTATCATCGTGTCATGAAAGAGACCAGAAAACCACTTCTACTTCACTCGATCAAGGGGGAATTCACATCAAATAAGTTCTTGGCCTTCCTAAACCAACAAGGCGTTAAGCAGAACCTGACTGCTCCATACACACCCAAGAAAAATGGCATTGTTGAGTGTTGCAATCACACAGTGATGGAGATGGCTTACTAGCATGCTAACAACAACAAAGCTAGAGGAATGCTATTGGGCTGAAGCAATACAGACAGCTGTATATCTTCTCAATAAGGCACTGAAAAGGATTCTACAAAATAAAATACCATAAGAGGTATAGAGTGGTAGAAATCCATCAATTTCTCATTTATGAGTATTTGGTTGCACAACATATATACATGTCCCAGCTCAGAAGAGAAAGAAGGTTGCGCCAAAGTCACTCCCGTGCATCCTACTTGGCTATAGCACTACCTCAAAAGCATATTGTCTAATGGATCCTGAGAAAAAGAAAATATATGAGAGTTGGGATGTGGTCTGTGATGATTCATCCTTTGACTCAATAGTATCAATAGATAATCCACTTCCAACCACCTCTCACCGACTAGTCTCCGAATCAGATGATCAGCCAAAAGAGACTACTCAGAGAAAAGAAATGTTTCTAGGAGAGCTATTTTTTGACCTTGGAGAACTGGAGAATGTGACTCCACATCAATCCACATGAAAATGACACAGTTCTTCTCAAATTCAGCCAAGTTCTCATCCGAAGTGGGTACAAAGCACCTTCAAGGACTCACATTTGCAACAACTCCCAGATACATCATTCGAGTCAAAATAAGGAGTCAAACATGAAATGAGGTAAACTTTACACTCTTGAGTTCACTAATTAATAGCTCTGATCCTGATAATGTTTGTGAAGCACTCAGTCAACCTCAGTGGATGGAAGCCATGGATACATAATATGACTCGCTCATGAAAAATTAGACATGGGAACTTGTCGATCTGCCTACATGAAAGAAACCCATAGGATGCAAATGGGTTTTCAAGACAAAATATAATGCAGATAGATCCATCGAAAAACATAAAGCATGACTTGTAGCAAAAGGGTATGCTCAAAAAGAGGGCATCGACTATGAAGAAACCTTTGCACCCACTGCGAAGATGAAAACCATTAGAGTAGTTTGTGCACTTGCAGCACAGAAAGGATGGAGACTTCAATAGATGGACGTCAAGAGTGCTTTCCTTTAATGGTGATCTAAAAGAAGAAATTTACATGACCCAACCTAAAGGATTTGTTGATGAAGAGCATCCTAAGAAGGTATGTCATCTCTTCAAATCATTGTATGGACTGAAACAAGCTCCAAGGGCATGGTATATCAAGATCAATGATCACCTTTTGTAGCATGGGTTCACTCATAGCCCCTCAGATTCCAATTTGTATATAAAGAAGGTAGGAAAAGAAATTGTCATTCTGGTTTTGTATGTAGATGATCTTGTGATCACTGGAAGTTCAGAAGATCACGTTGATATTGTAAGGAATGATCTCAAAAGAACCTTCGACATGATAGATTTGGGGCTACTACATTACTGTCTTGTCTTGGAAATATGGAAAAAGGAGCATCACATTTTTTCCTCCAATATAAAGTACGCCAAGACACTCCTGGAAAAGTACGGAATGTCTGATTATAAACCTATATCCACTCCCATAGAGAAAGGCCTCCAACTTTCAAGATTCTAGGACTCACCTCAAGTAGATGCTACTCTCTACAAGAAATTTGTTGGAGGGCTCATCTATCTGACATATACCAAACCAGATCTATGGTATGTTGTCATCTATCCGACATATACCAAACCAGATCTATGGTATGTCATTGGATTACATCAAAGCATGTTTTGAGATATGTATGAGGAACAACTGATTATGGTATGGAATATAAGAAGAATGATCAATTCTTCTTACAAGGATATGTCGACTCAGACCACACCGGATTTGTTGATGACATGAAGTCAACTACATGATATATATTTCATCTCAGATCTGGACCTATCTTGTGGATAAGCAAGAAGCAAAATGTTTTTTCTATCTCATCCACAGAGGCTGAATATCATGCCACACAAGGATCTGTGTGTGAAGTGATATGCTCTCAAATGAAAAGAAACTACATTGATCACTACACAACACCACAAGGGCTCCAAGAAAAGAAAATCAACAATGCACAAGACACTTACATAAGTCATCAACTCACATAGACACATGACACCACCATATACATGTCGATGCCACACTTTCTCCAATGAAAAAATGCTAACAATAACCAAACCACAAGAAAAGGGACTCAAGGATTAGAAAACCCACAACACATCATTTCCATGAACAAGTTGAGCAACATGAAGAAGACACAGATATTTGTGGGGGATTTCCATGTAGGATGGGAAGCAATGATTCGATACAAATATTTTACCAACATTTCTCTGCACTCTCCCATGCTCCTACCTCTACTCTTCCATGCTCTTATACCACTGTAGGAAAAGGAGAAAAGGGGAAATGGGTAAGTGCACGAATTTGGTAGACAATTCTGTCGACATAAAAACCTAAAATTCAAGAACCACAATCGCGGTTCTTGAATTTCAGGTTCGGCAATAACCGAACCTAAAACCACGATCATGGAACTTTGAGACAAAAAAAGTAGTCCCACAAGTCCTTATTTTCCCCATTTTTCATTTCAAACTGTGATTTCTCCTAGACATTTTTCACTCGAGCTTTGAATACCACCTCAAAATTGCTCATTGGACTTCTGGATCGCGATAGATTCAACCATGCCGCCAAGACGAGGAGGTAAGCCCCGATTTTAATATTTTTTTGCATTTTAGGTTTTTTTTGCATTTTCATAGGTTTTTTGAAATGTTTGTTTATGTATACAATTTTCTTGTTTTGTCAGTTGGTCGGAAGGCTCAAAATCATGTAAACTGTCAAAACATTCCTCAAAACCCTTTGAACATTCCTAAAAACCCTCCTCCAAACATAAATCTACCTCCTGTGGCTTCTTCTGTCCCCACTGAACCAACAGGAACATAAGATAATATCATTAGAAGAATCTGAGAAAATAAAATTGTCATTGAGAACCTTATTCGGACTATAAGATAAAATCATGGCACAAATCCATCCCATATGACTTTAGCCATCACATTGCAAACATTGATTAGCGAAGCCAACTCTGCAACCAACCAAATACATATATGGAATACCTTTAGAGGTGATTTTAGGTAGTGGTATGTGGATAAATTATCCCATGTGGCTGTAAAAGGAAAGAACCAATGCCCCCCCTCCCCGCCCCATAGTTACTTGCAAACAGTTCCCAATCCATTGGTGCCATGATGACTGAATATTTTTTTTTTTTGGGGACTAATGGTGGATGGTTTTTCATTATTTACCATGCAACAACAATGAGGTTCCTCTTTATTTTTTGAAGAAATTATATTGTGAATTCGTGTTTAATGAGGTCCCAAATTATTTTGACTTTTATGACTTTTTTGGTGCAGGAGGTGGCTCTGCACAGAGTAGACCTAGTGCACTCATAGGTCAACCAAGGATCCCCCATGCCCCAAAACCCCACTGCCTTCAGTTATCCCTCCTACAATGAAGGAGCTTGTGGAGATTGACACACTGCATGTATTGAGGGAGCTCACTGACATTCTGACCCAACATAGTGACCAGATTGCATCTGGTGATGTTGGTGGAGGTGCCAGTTCTAGCGCACCACACCACTGTGGATCATGTGGTGCCGTATGCACTACGGGTGAGACATCATTTTTGGTTCACATGATTTATTTTCTATAAATGAGATGCTGAGGGATGTTTTTGGAACTGGTGCCACTGATATTTGTCTTTCATAGGTAAATTTAAAATAAATATAAATAATGTATATATATATATAATAGTTGAGTTCACATGTTTGTTATTTTAACATATATGTATTTGATTGTATGTCATGTACATACATGTAGACAACTATTTTTTAATTTTATTTTAAATAGCAAGAGCCGGTGAAGGAAACATTTGGCATCAACATGCTAGCTACTATAGTTGAGCGTGTTTCAAACGTAAGTTTCAAGTTATACAAATTTACATTTTTAATTTCTTTTGATTGCACTAGATTATTATTATAATGTTTCACGTGTATGTTGTACATATTAATATGTTTGTCTTTTATACATAGGAGCCTGACGCGTCATCATCTGCTCTAGGAACTAAGGCTACTGGCATGCCTCACATGAGTTTTACATAGGTTAGTTTCTCTTTACACTTTGTTTCTAATTACATGGAAGTTCACATGGATTACATGCTTTGGAGCTTTGTTATGTGGTGCACAATCATGTAGATTTTAATATTGATTTGTACATGTTTTTTGTATAGCTTATGACTGCTAGAGAGACTCCTCCATATATGCAGATTGTGGAGGTTACTGTAGATACTGCCATAGCATCTATAGATCCACTAACTGAGGTACAATTTTTCAAATTTGTTAAATTTTGGAGGTTTATTATTTCTTATTACTTAAACCTACAATATCAAATTTTGTATGTATGTGAAATATTTAATTTGAAAAATAATTATTTATATGTAGCTTACCCCTCATGTGTCTACTGTTGTCCCTGCGATGCATCAACAACAAATTGATAAGGATCATGACATTGCAGTAAGATTTCACATTCATTTTAACTAAATTGTACAAGTTTCTAAATTCTGAATGTATTTTAAAATTTTGGGTGTTAAAAACTTGTTGTTTATGAATGTGCAGGTTAAGTTACAGGCCTTCTTAGATATTCCTAGGACCACATGGATGAAATCCATAGTGGCATCTCCCTCCAATACATCCCTAGGTCATGGACGTGCTACTTCTAGCAAGGCGAAGAGAGGGAAGATGTTTCATGAGTAGATTCATAGTCCACTTGGATGTACATAGATATATATATGGGCCATCTAGTCCTAGTGAACATGTTTCTTCATATAGTCCATTGTATATTATATAGCCTTTTGTGACCGCATGTGGTCCTATATACATTATGACACACTTAGTTCGAGATGTACACATGTTATGAACTTACATATTTTCAGATACATGCATCTGGAGCACACTTTGTTTGATTCTTATATATCCATGTGTGTTGGTTTTCATAATGATATTACTTCTATATGTTTGATTTGATTTCATTGCATGTATGATATCCTTATATGTATGTTTTCATAACCATTTATTAGCTCTAGATATGTATGTTTGAATAAAAATTAAAAAACCATGTCCTAGAGCACTACATGGTACAATTGTTAAGCAAACCTATTCCATTAAGAAAAACCCTGCTAGGTGAACTACAAAAGGGCAATACATAATTAATTTTTTTTCTTTTAAAGATTTAACACTCATCTGTTGCATATCAAATAATGTGAAAATTAATAGAAATAAGTGAGGTAGAGTTCATCTTGAACTATATGAATATAACGTTACTTATGGCGCAACATTACATGGTACAATTGTTAAGAAATTAAGGGAAGCATTTACATTGTTTTAGAGAAATTAAGGGAATCATAAGATGTACACACCTTATCTCTTTATAATTTGGTGCTATATATGACAATCAACTAAGAAGTTAAACATTCAATTTGATTATCATTTAAAGTTCACTAGCAATTATGGCTCATTTAATTTCAACTCCATTTAGTATTCTTGACCTATATTCAAATACTTAATCCACTATTAGAGTAACAAGGGAATGATTTTTTCTTGTGAATCTTCAAGGCATGATAATAAGGGTATTAGATACCCATTAAGGGATGAAAAGTATGTAAAAAGTTTCAAGGTAGCCAAGAGCATGACCATATTACAATGCAAACATAATGAGCATGTAAGCACATAGCTGGGGCAGCAGAGGATGGAGAGAGATCACCAAAAAAACATAGCTCAAGAGAGAAAAGCAAGGACAGTGATGAAGCACCTAAGAGTACAAAGGAAAGTCCAAAGAGAACAAGAGAGGTGGAAGGTAAACAAGTGACATTGAATGTTTTGAGTCCTAGGAAATGAACAGAGGCGAGGAGTGAGAAGTCATGCCTCAGGATGTCATGGCATTAAACCAAATGCACTGACACATCTAGGTGGCCAGATAACACTACATGAGGCATTGTTTTGGTGCACGATAAGGTCGTTGCTTACGGGATACTTCGTTCGGGCGTAGTCCCTTAAGAGCCCTGAGACCAAAATATCATTCAACTTTGATGGGTGACTACTCAAACTCCGTGGCACCTAGAGATTCCTTGTTTGATCCGACACCTCAATGTAGGGACCCTCTACAATAGCCTCTCTTAGTTTTTTCCTTCTCATATCGGTGCTCTTGCTGCCCTATTGTTTGTAAATGCGTGAAATAATGCAGTTTGAGCCAGTGTAAGGTTGTCAAACGCTATATTTTGTAAATGGTGGGCATGGCACCGAACTGACTATGCCTAAATGTCTAGGTGGCCAAGTGAACACTAGAGGAGGTGGTTTTTTGGTGTGTGATAAGGTCATTTCTTCGTTCGGGCGTAGGCCCTTAAGAGCCCTGAGACCAAAATATTGTTCAACATCGACGGGTGACTACTCGGACTCTATGGCACCTATAGACATCTCTTCTTATCCAAAAATTTGGAGTAGGGACCCTCTACAATAGGCTATCTTGGTTTTTTCCTTCTCAGATCGGTGCTCTTGCTGCAGTATTATTTGCAAATGCACAAAATAGTGCAGTTGGAGCCAGTGTAAGGTTGTCAAATGCTATATTTTGCGAATGGTAGCTCGTGGCACCGAATCGACTATGCCAAAAGATCCAAGTGGCCAAGTGAATGCTAGAGGAGGTGGTGTTTCGGTGCGTGACAAGGTCTTTGCTTACGGGCTACTTCGTTTGAGCGTAGTCCCTTAAGAGCCCTAAGACCAAAATATCGTTCAACTTTGACGGGTGACTACTCAGACTCCATGGCACCTAGAGATGCCTCATCTAATCTGATACCTCGATGTAGGGCCCCTCTATAGTAGCCTCTCTAAGTTTTTTCCTTCTCATATCAATGCTCTCGCTGCCCTATTGTTTGCAAATGCATGAAATAGTGCAGTTCGAGCCAGTGTAAGTTTGTCAAACTTTATATTTTGCAAATAGTGGGTTGTGGCACCAAACCGACTATGTCGAAACATCTAGGTGGCCGAGATGAATGCTAGATCAGGTGGTTTTTGCTACGCAACAAGGTCGCTTTTCTAGGCTACTTCATTCGTGCATAGTACCTTAACAATAACCGAGACCAAAATATCATTCAACTTCGACGGTGACTACTCGGACTCAAGTGGCACCTAGAGATGCCTCATCTGATCCAAAACCTCAATTTAGGGACCCTATATAATAAAATCTCTTGGTTTTTTCCTTCTCATATCGGTGATCTCGCTTCCGTATTGCTTGAAAACATGCAAAATAGTGCGCTTAGAGCAAGTGTAAGGTTGTCAAATGCTATATTTTACGAACAAAGTGGGTCATGGGACAAAACTAACTATCCCAAAACATCTAAGTGGCTAGGTGAATGCTAGAGGAGTTGGTGTTTTGGCGCGCGACAAGGTCGTTCCTTCCAGTGCTATTTCATTCGGCCGTAGTCCCTTAAGATTCTTGAGACCAAAATATAGTTCAACTGCGACGAGTGACTACTCAAACTCCGTGGCACCTAGAGACATCTCTTCTTATTCAAAACCTCGATGTAGGGGCCCTCTACAATAGCCTTTCTCAGTTTTTTCCTTCTCAAATTGGTTCTCTCTGCCCTATTGTTTACAAATGCGTGAAATAGTGCAGTTGGAGCAAGTGTAAGGTTGTCAAACAATATATTTTGCAAACGGTGTGTCATGGTACCAAACCAACTATGCCAACACATTTGAGTGGCTAGGTGAATGCTAGATGAGGTGGTATTCTAGTGTGTTATAAGGTCATTGCTCCTAGACTACTTCGTTTGGGCGTAGTCCCTTAAGATCCCTGAGACAAAAATATCATTGAACTTCGATGGGTGACTACTCCGACTCCGTGGCACCTACAGATGCCTCGTCTGATCCAACACCTTGATGTAGGAACTCTCTAAAATATCCTCTCTCATTTTTTTCCTTCTCATATTTGTGTTCTCGTTGCCCTATTGTTTGCAAACACACGAAATAGTGTAGTTCGAGCCAGTGTAAGGTCTGTCAAATGCTATATTTCACAAACAGTGGGTCATGGCACCAAAATGACTACACCGAGACATCCAGGTGGCCAGGTGAATGCTAGAGGAGGTGTTTTTTTGGTGCACGATAAAGTTGTATCTTCTGGGATACTTCGTTCGGGCGTAGTCCCTTAAGAGCCCTAAGACCAAAATATCGTTCAACTTTGACGAGTGACTACTCAGACTCCATGGCACCTAGAGACACCTCATATGATCTAACACCTCGATGTAGGGATCCTCTACAATAGCCTCTCTCAGTTTTTTCCTTCTCATATTGGTGCTCTTGCTGCCCTATTGTTTACAAACACGTGAAATAGTGTAGTTGGAGCCAGTGTAAGGTTATCGAATGCTATATTTTACAAACGGTGGGTCGTGGCACCAAACTGAATATGTTGACACATCTGGGTGGCTAGGTGAACACTATAGGAGGTGGTGTTTTGGTGTGCAACAAGTTCATTGTTTCTGGGTAGTCCGTTAAGAACCCTAAGACCAAAATATCGTTCAACTTCGACGGGTGACTACTCGGACTCTATGGCTCCTAGATATGCCTCAACTGATCCGAAACCTCAACATAGGGACCCTCTACAATATCCTCTCTTAGTTTTTTCCTTCTCATATTGGTGCTCTTGCTGCCATATTGTTTGCAAACACTCGAAATAGTTCAGTTCTAGCCAGTGTAATGTTGTTAAACGCTATATTTTACAAACGGTGGGTCATGGCACCAAACCTACTACACTGAAACATCCGAGTGAAAAATTAAACACTAGAGGAGGTATTTTTTTGTGCATGACAAGGTCCTTTCTTCTAGGCTACTTCGTTCCGACGTAGTCCCTTAAGAGCCCTGAGAATAAAATATCGTTGAACTTTGATGGATGACTACTCAGACTCCGTGACACCTAGAGACACCTCTTCTAATCCTACACCTTGGCATAGGGACCCTCTCCAATAGCCTCTTTCAGTTTTTTTCCTTCTCATATCGGTGCTCTCGCTGCCCTATTATTTGCAAACACGTGAAATAGTGTAGTCTGAGCCAGTGTAAGCTTGTCAAATGCTATATTTTGAAAATGGTGGGTCGTGGCACCAAACCGACTACGCCAACACATACAGGTGGCCAAGTGAACACTAGAGGAGGTGGTTTTTTTATGCGTGACAAGGTTGTTGCTTCTGGGCTACTTCATTCGAGCATAGTCCATTAAGAGCCCTGAGACCAATATATTGTTCAACCTGGATGGGTGACTACTCAGAATCCTTGGTACCTAGAGATGTCTCATCTGATCTGAAATCTCAGTGTAGGGACCCTTTACAATTGTCTCTCTCAGTTTTTTCCTTCTCATATTGGTGCTCTCGTTGCCCTTTTGTTTGCAAACGTGTGAAATAGTGCAGTTCAAATCTGTGTAAGGTTGTCAAACGCTATACTTTGCAAACAGTGGGTTGTGGCACCAAAATGACTACGCCGACACATCCAAGTGGCTAGGTGAATGCTAGAGGAGGTGGTGTTTTGGTGCGTGAAAATGTCGTTACTTCCGGGCTACTTCGTTCAGGCGTAGTCCCTTAAGAGCCCTAAGACCAAAATATCATTCAACTTCGACGGGTGACTACTTAGACTTCAAGGCACCTAGAGACCTCATGTCTGATCAAAAATATCGGTGTAGGGACCCTCTATAATAGCCTCTCTCAGTTTTTTTTTCTCATATCGGTGCTCTCGCTGCCCTATTTTTTGTAAACATGTGAAATAGTGCAGTTGGAGCAAGTGTAAGGTTGTCAAACACTATATTTTGCAAATGTTGGGTCATGGCACCAAATGACTACACCGACACCTCTGGGTGGCTAGGTGAATGCTAGAGGAGGTTTTTTTTGGTGCGCAACAAGGTTGTTGCTTTCGGGCTACTTCGTTTGGGTGTAGTCCCTTTAGAGCACTGAGACCAAAATATCATTCAACTTCGACGGGTGACTACTCGGACTTTGTGGCACCTAGAGACATATTTTATTATTTGAAACCTCAGAGTAGGGACCCTCTACAATAGCCTCTCTCAGTTTTTTATCTTCCTAGATCAGTGCTCTCGCTGCCCTATTGTTTGCAAACGTAAAATAGTGCAGTTTGAGCCAATGTAAGGTTGTCAAACACTATATTTTACAAACGGTGGGTCGTGGCACCAAACCGATTGTGCACACATGTAGGTATGGTCTTGTAAACACTTGGGGAGGAGTTTTTCGGTTCTCTAAGCACCAAGTACTTCAGGCTACCTCCTCCGGAGCTAAGAACCCCCTCCACGGGTACATAAATCGTTGTTAATTGCTTCTCTTTTCTTGTAAAACAATGAAAGCTTCTCTTAACTTTGAGAATTTAAAATTCTCTACTAACAGTGCTAACCATGTGAAGGTGGAACCTTTTCTGGCACCACTAACCTGAACATAAAAGTGTTATTCAAAGAAATTTAAGTTTGAAATAAAAACCATATTAGATATATACAAAATAAAAAAATTTAAAATAAAATATATGAACTTAAATCTAGATCTAAATTTTAAAAATTATATATATCAAATAAATTATTGATACTAGACATGAGCATTGTAAATTCATTCCAATGAACCATCAGGATCAGATCTACTCTGAATAGCAGACAAGATTGCTTCATGATTTGACTCTCAAACCTTCTAAAGAATATTATTATCAGGCCGTCCTCGATATCTATACAGATGAATATTTTTCGTTAGAACTAGATGTGAATATAAAGAGTATTTTCATGTGTGTCTCAAAGTCTTCAAACATCCAAACAGAGGAGTTTTTTAATGGATACCATCGAAGCCAAGTTCCAATAACTACCACTGACCCTATAGGATACTCAATATCTTCGCCATCTATAATAGGAGAAGTCAACTTATTTCTTTCCTTGATGCAATGACATAAGAAATAGTCTATTCTTTCTTCATTGTCTTCTGTCACAATATCTGCAAACACATGTCCTACAAAAAAGTAATGGTTGAACAACTCAAATTTAAAATACATATTAAAATTTCAATGGACATAACTCAATACAAAAATTAAATAAATAACCATAAATACCTTTTCGCACCAAAATAATTTTTTTGTCAAAGTCCTTGGATGTTGCGACTTCATTTGCAGAAATAAGCCGTAATGGTTGCGGAGGTTGATAACAAGGAATTGAAGTTAGAGGCCTACAAATCCATCCATCCACCCATTCTTGTGAATCACAATCAACAGTGAAAAATTCAATACAAGATGCACAAAAACATGTCAAATTTCTTGTCCATACAGCGCATGAATTAGCGTCTGAGCTACAAAATGAGGACATATCACTGCACGTAGTGAGTGTCATACAATCCTCGTAGTTAGTAATTTGTTGTTCCTCTATCAACCAAAAATATATGTGAATTGTGGAATTTTCTTGAGAACCTCGGGCCACATTGTCAATATACCATTCCACTATGCTCTTTGCATATTTTAATTTAGCACAATCTTTGTACTTCAACTCTTCTCTTGCAAGATCTCTTTTCACACATGCTCATGCACCGTCATGCTCTCCTTTTCCATGGATAGCCTCAGTGAAACTCAAAACATGTTGCACACCCATCTTGACGTGCATTCTACTCATCCAATAAAACTTGTGTGCTTTCTTAAACTAAAACGTGTAACTATCTGACCATATATAATGTTGTTTGAAGTGGATGTCCCTATCAGACAAGTTTCCATAAAATAACTAGAAACACCCTTGCACAAATTCAATAGAATGAGTACAATCATCACTGATATAAAAGTGGTACTCTCTTAAAAAAATTGATCATTCTCTTTACTATCAAGAGAATGTAGAAATGCTATATGCATAAAAATGGAAACTTGTACAGAGTTGTAATATTGCAATTGAACCTCCATTTGTGGTTGCAATGTGTAATTCTATGCAAAATCAACCACTGAAATAATAGTACCAATAAGAAATGTGTCATTGCATATCTTGAATTTTTCATCCAACCATCGAGCTCTATGTGTATGCCTAACATACTCATAAACAATTTCATCCTTAAATTTTCTTAAAAATTGGAAAAAAGGCATTTGTTTTGTAACTAGCTCACATCGTTTAGACTCTTTTCCATCTTTCAAATGGTATGCAACTAATTTATATTTATCAAACTCAACTAAATTATGTCCTATTGTACCTTCAATTTTCTCATGGATGTAACTTTCCAATTTAGGTAATTTACCGCATGTACTACAACTTCCATCTAAACATTCCTGACTATAAAAAAATTGTCCATCTTTTTTTTCACAAAATATAGTAGGAATGAAATCCTTGGAAGATATTGGTGGAATTTGAACACCACATTCTGATAACATAGTTTTAGAATGAAAAATAAAATGAATACATAAAATTTAGCATAATGCATTGCAAATTCAACATGTTGCCTACAACAACAAGTGGTGTGAGAGTGGTTGATTTTCACAAAGAATTGTTTCAACATTTCAAAAAAATGTTGACTAATTTTAATTTCCAGATTCTCTTATTCAATCTTACGAAAAAATTAAGTTTGATTCATATCTAAGAAATGCTTTGGATGTGGTTCACGATTAGTAGAACCAACTCTCCGTTTTATAACAGCTCTTGTATTAGGTGAAACTCTAGTGTTATCATGCCAAAATTAAATAGCAACTTCTCTAATAGCATCAAATTATTTTTGTCCTTATGTGGTGCTCTAGCAGAAAATGCCCAAAAATCGGCATTATTGAGAGATTAAAGGATATTACATCTTTCAATTGCTTTCATTAGAGTTTTTTGATTAACTTGTAACATTTAACTTGTTTGCATAATCAAACGTTGTTTTTTATTTATTCACTTCCAACACTAGTAGCAAGTACATGATGCACAATACTACTATCCCTTGTGCGTCTCTTGACACCAACAATGTGATATGCATCATGAAAGTTTTCAAAAATTGTAGAGGTTTGACCACGTATATTAGATGTTGTCAATTTTAAGGTGTTTAATGTAGGTCTCATTTTAATCAATTTCATCAAACTAAACCAACAATTGACATCTTTGGGAATCATTTAAAATTTCAAAATGATTATCACAAATTTCAGTTGCTTTTCTTCTGATGTGGCATTCAGAAAGTTTTTCAGACATTGGTTTCAAAAAAATTTCATCAATTTCAATAAAAAAAAGGTTTCTTACGTAAAATCCTAGGAGGTGTTTTTGTCAAATTTTACCTGCTACGCTTTAAGAATGAATTTCCTTATTCACATTTTCATTGTCTCCTTCAATTTCCACATTTGCTACATCATGATTATTTAATTCTTCTTCAACATTGATAATAAAAACATCTTCATCACGAGTATTTAATTCAACTTCAACATTGATAGTAGAAACATTACCTAGTTCTTCATTGCTTACAATAGTTGGGGATGAAGATGAACCTCTTCTTGATTGACGAAAATTCAGCATTCGTTTAGCATTTTGAATTTTGTTGGCCTCTAATTCATTTGGTGTTTGTTTACATAATGACTTCTTTTTTCGAATTCATTTCTTATCTCCCATGATGTTTTGCTTCCGGTGATAAGAGAAACATGCAGAAACAGACATAATTTCACAATAATTCATACGGTAAGGTCAAAGAGTAAAAATCACATGGTAATTCAGACATTGGGATGTGTGTAAATATGATTTATGAACCACGAGCGTGCTTTATAAACCATGATCGTGGATATGCACTCACGGTTTGTGTTTAAAAACCACAGTTGCACTTTATAAACCACGATCGCAGATCTATCTGCCGAACCTAAGCCTCGGGAAATATTTGTTTTTCGCCAACCAAAGCTATGGAAGGTCATTATGAAGTGTAAAAGGTCCAAAAACCTCAAATTTGCTCTTCCAAATACTTGAACTATGCTAAAAAAGTGAAAACATTTCACAAAAATGGGACCATCGCGTAGAGGAGACTGTTAGCTTCGTAGAAATATTGATTTTAAAGTGAATAGAATAAGATAAATATCATTTTATAATTTTTTACTACATGTCTACATTTAAGATTTTAACTTTCGTTTCGCTTATCAAAATGTGATAAAATTTATACCATCCCAAGCGTGGACAAATTCTACACACGTTAAAACAAAAAAAATTGATTTCGATATTTTTTGATATAGTTATGGTGGAAAACGGAAAGCTCTCCATTTTCTAAATATTTTCAGACCACTTTCACAGAAAAAATCATTAAAAAAATATTGCTCAAAAAAATACAAAATAAAATCCATCCCAAGATAGGCAACTACATCTAACGTTTCACCAAAGGAAAAAAATTAACAAGATTTGGTCATCCAAAATGCGGGCAAATGGACTACAATCTTATAAGTTTTAAAAAAAAAAACCAAGTCATAGAATTCTAAGTGTTTAATATAGCTAAAATTGTCCGTGTTTAAAAAAATTAGTATTTTAGAAACTATATTCTGAATGCTACGATTCATTTTTATATAATTTTTCTAATTTTGAGTGCGCGTATTGCTAATAATCCCTACAAGTTGATATTTTGTTGTTTTTTGCAATATGACATCCACGAATGACCCCATATTTATCCATCAACTTCCTGCACTTACCCAAATGTTGAATAATATATTACAATGTAAATAGCGTATAAATATAAGGAGAGAAATTGGTTAGGAGGAAACTTCCTACATCTAACAGGTCAGTTACATATAATCATACCAAACAATGAAATATAATTAGTTTAAATCTCTCACTCATGTTATAACGAGAGCACATTATGTCTTGGAATTACCAATCCATAATATATTCATGTTATGGGTTGATCACGTTATTACATGAAAAGACCATAATGCAAAAATGTTGCATTCAAAATGGCTATCAAATGTTCTTTCGGACACTTTTGGTCCCTTATTATCATCCACATGCCCTTAATTTTGACGTTTGTTATCCTTTGGGGGTAACTTTTCATTCAGATTTTGGACTATCTAGGTGTCACTTCAACAAGTCTATGATTTTAATTGGTCATTTTCTAACACTCCATGTGGGATTCAATGAATGTTTATTTCCTTTAGCCATAAATTCATTGCATTGTTTCAATTGATAGAAGATGCTACTAAATTTTCACAAATTTTTTTAGAGGATATATTTCTCTTATGTGAGATCTTTTTTAGGATAATTTGAAATATTTCGAAAAAAACATTTATCATGGAAAGGTCTTGCTAAAGAAAGATATTAATGGAGGTTTTGAATCTGATCTTGGTAATTGTTTAGTAAAAAGGAATATCTCGATGCAGTGATTATTAATTGATATAGGTCTATGTGGTAAATCTTTATGGATTGTTGATTGTTGGAAGGAATCAATGTAATGATACGTGATGTGGGTTACCAACTAGATAGTAGTATGACGATTTGGATTACTCAATACAATGAATGTTTTGGATAAATTTTAACTCAAATATTTCTTGATCCTTAACGGAAACATTTTATTTTTTTTTCATTTTCACCTTAGCAATCAGTATATTATATACAAATTGATCCAAAACTACATACTCATTTTTCTTGAATGTTATTCTATACCACTTCTAAACTAGTTTCCCAACCCCCGTGACATTATTTTTCAATTCTAGAACCTATTAAATATATTCAATGACCTTACTCTCCCCATAATAGGTTAAAATGTGTATATTAATCTTTCCCATTACTAACACTCTGTGTTAGAATGAACTAACTACTTGAAGCTTGAAAAATTTCGATATTCCCAAGCAGATGGTTATTACAACTTGAATATAAATAACATAAATCATTTTGAATTTCTTTCTCAAAATTGCAAGCTAGAAACATTGAACTTTTAAATCTGGTTTTCCTTAAAAACTTTGTACTTCACCTATTATTCAAATCATATTGTCTTATTTGACATTCATGACAATAATTACCATATTGTCCACTGTAATGACATTGCACTTGTGATTTTTCATGTCTCTCATCATGTGACTAGTTTTGTCTCAAATTCTGATAAATGGGACACTTCTATTTGTATTTATAGGATTTCTTCTTCCAAAGATTTGAAATTCTACCTCTACATATTGAATGTGGTTTTCCTCTTCTTCTATGATGACTGTCTGAATATCGAGTTTTGAATGCATGCTCTAAGGAGCTAGATGAGCAATTGATCTTGTGTTCATAAATAACAAGATTTGTATGGAGCTCAATATATACAAATCACCGAGATGAGATTTAATTTCTTCTATAACCAAAACTATTTATCAAATAAGGAAAGGAGGTTCCTTACTATTTCTTCAACTACTCTTCTATTTTCTATAGTCTCACCATGAGACTTGATTTGATTAGAAAGCCCTGCAATTTTTCTACAGTATGAATCAATAGATTTAGACATTTTTATCTAATTTGTATCAAAACCCCTTCATATCATTTAAAGGATAGTAGTATTTACTTTATTCATGCATTGATGCAATGTTATTTCTAGAATATCCCAAGCTTGCTTCAACTTGGATCATGCTATAATCCTTGAGAAAATGTTATGATGGACTACTTGAAAAATATAGAAATCTGCATTTGAATCCTTCTTTCTATTCTCACTTAGAAAATTCTTGTCTGCATGTCACAATCTTTTATAGCATGGTACATCTACTAGTTCTAGGTATTCATTTTAAGCAAGATCTAATATTTCTTGGAAGCACAATAAAACATTCAGGCTTATAGACTAATATTTATATTTTTTGTTATTATACTATTGTATTTGATGGGTTGTAAGATTCTTACTCTATGTCGATGCAATCAATGGAGGTAAAACTACTATTCTAAGACCAAATGAGGGCTATAGAGGGTGGATGAGATATACATAAAACAAAACTTAGAAAGTTACACATTGCATAGAAATTGAAGAAATGTGAGAGCCTATGCTCTTTACAAAAAAAAATTGGCATAACTTTGTTGCTTCATACCAGTCATACAAAATGACTAAAAATTGCAGCTATGTATATCATTCCATAGAGAATGAAGCAACTTGCAATCACATCTAACAACTATAAATCACACTAAAACTATTAATAAAAAAGTTGCACACAAAATCTGGAAAAGGAATGTGGCATACTTCCTTGGGCTTTTCCCTAATTCGATGTCAACAATCGCTTGCAAGTGTTTATAAGAGAACAAGCACAAGATGTGGGATTACAATCTCCAACACGATATTATTTTGTTAACATTCTTTCATTATATTTTGGAGTTTTAGTTATAATTCAATTTTGATGTGTTGTGACGTGTGAGCTCTTCTATAAATTAGAAATTTATTTCAATTCTTGTTATTATAAAATATTTTTAAATTATTACTATCGCTCATGATATATATTTTTATAAAAATCTCTTTGAATTTTTCTTCACATAGATAACATCATAACTTTCCCTACCTTGCTGTCATTGTACCTCACACCTTTCAGCATAAATATTAACAAATGTATATTTAATGATAGTATATATTATATGCTATTACAATCAAGCTAAATATGACACTGGAAAAAAACGGCGAGACTATCCCAAGAATGCACCACTTACATAAAAGGGCATTCTTCGGCGAGGATAGCCTCCGCCGAAAAAACCATGGACGTACTAGAACCCAAAAATAAAACAGGCGGATCATGTTTAACCTATTAAGAAAATATCATCAGCGGCATTTAATAGCAGCTTCGAGAGGATATTTCATGCACTTGAGAATCATTGTAATGTCGGGAGTCAGATCTGGAGGGATCCCTTCATTCGCACTGGACCACTGAAATTTGATGATCAGATTGGCAAGAGTAATCGGAATATGGACGCTCGCAACATCCATTCCTGCACATATTCGCCTTCCTGCTCCAAACGGCAGATATGCCATCCTCATTTTATCTGAATCAACTTCGCCCAGAAATCTACTTGGCTTGAAATCCCCGGGATCATTCCAAAGCCGAGGATCGGTAGAAATGGCGTCTAGATTTATAATCACTCCAGCTTTAGCAGGTATAGTTATGCCCATCACCTTACATTCCTCCACGGTTTCATGAAGAACAGCGAGAGGAGCAATCGCTTCTTTTCTCAGGGTTTCCTTCACCACAGCTGCCAAAAATGGCAGTTTCTCCAAGTCGACTACGCATTCAGTGTTATCCCCAGAGACCGCTTCTCTTGTTTCTTCATGGACTTTCCGTTGGACGTCTGGATGGTGAATCATATAAGCCAGAGCCCATTCTACAGCTGTGGACATGCTGTCCACTGAAAGAACAAAAATCTCGAATAAATTGAAAAATATTTCTTCCTCGCTTAACTTTTTCTTACCTTCCCCACCGTCTCGATCGCCTATAGACAGCAAACAATTCAAAAAACAATTGGGCGCGTTCTGCTCAAAATATCCTTTAAAAATGCAGCCAAACTGAACAAGAGGCAATATCAGATGCAAAACGCGAGCTTTTAAGGACTTCCATCTCTTCAATGATGCAGCCTCATAAAGGAACAAAATAGCGAAATAAAGGTAATGACTCCAAAAGTACATCCATGTTTTCGTTTAACATAATACCCTCGGCTATTAATTCCTCTAGCTCGTTCACGAATTTTTCGTCCCGAAAATCCGGGCCGAAGCATAATACTACCATGAAATTGATTGACATGATTTTGACCAAGTGCAGAGGCCTCACAACGCCGTCATTTTCTTTCATCTCCGCCTCCAATTTGTCGACCAGATCTTTCATATATCTCTGCTGCGAAGCTCTGCAGCTTCGAATGTGAGACGGGCTGAAAACTTTGTTCTGAAGAAATTTTCTCAGCATACTCCAGAGCTCGTTGTAAGGAGAACTAATGGTGGTTCTAAAGCCGGCGGTGGTGAATTGATTGTCGCAATACAGGTGTAATAATAATAATTAAATTTTTTTAAAAAATTGTGTGGAATGTGGCTAGAGAGTTTGATGAGGCGTGTGGGTTAAGTAAGTGCATTGGTGAGGGTAGTTGGTGATTTTGTGAGAGGGCGGCTGAGTGTGTCAGTTGGGAAAAATGGGTTCCCTCACATGCATTCAATCCAACCACCAAAACGGAAGTCAACGCGTCTTCCAACCTGTCAGTTGGCCTATGCCAAAAATTTCAGTTTTGTGCTCGTGAAGGCCTCGTAGGGGCTTTGAAAACGTTTGCATATACATCCAAAAGGTGCCTACCTGATGCGTTTACCTCTGCATAAATTTTCCATGGCTTTATGGAATGCGTTGAGTGCATACTATATACAAAATGGTGTTCTAGAGGCTACGAGAAGGCTAGCAAAACAACTGGTTTAGGGATTTTCCCTATGTCGGTGCTGAGAAACAGTTGGACTCTGCAGAGTAATATTTCGTGCAGAGGAGATAGGTTATGGAGTTTGAGATGGATTAGAGTGTCTGTGAAAATTGTACATTTTTTCCCTCTAATTTATGCATTGCTGGTTGTTCGGAAAGACAACAATTTGTCTTTCAATAATATTGGAGGTAAAGTTGGTTGCATTATGGCAGCTAACACATTCATGGAGGATTTAGAAAATGGTATGGACGTCCATCCAAGCATGGAAGGTAGAGGAATTTTTCAGATGTTATAGTTGCAAATGCTCTAGCAGATGCGTATGCAAAATGTGGAACCTTGCACAAGGAAGACGAACTATTTGAGAGAATGTATTTTAAAAAGGGGCGTGTGGGTTTTGTAGACAGCGTGGACAACATGATATGCACAAAATAAGTTTGTTGAATAGACACTGGAAACTTTCAATAATGCAATTGACAGGTTTAATCCAAGCCTCCACATCATGCATGATCTCCTTGCCAATTGGTTGTATGGCTAATATTGTTGTTCACTTCTAGGAAAAAATCCAGAGCAGTTGTGGATTCTATTATGAAAGCGAGAGAGATTTCATGTGAATTATTTAACAAAATGCCTACATATCAAATAGTAGCAGAAGTAATTGTAGTTCCACTTTCAAACTTAATGCTTTGATTGGTGTCAGAAACACCAAGGATTATTCTCTTCATTCTCACAATTTGATGTTTTTGGGGAAGGAGTGGCATTGAATCACCCAAAACAATATTCATGGTTTTCCCTTTTGAGTTAAGACTTGGAAAGATGGTAGCGGTGTAGAAATGAAATGAGAGTGGGATCCTCTTGGCCTCGACTTCGATACCTTGATCCACTTCTTTGGTGAGATGAGCTGGCCCTTTTAAAGCTCGATAACCATTTCGGACCCTGGTAGCTTGTGTGTGTTGTACTATTCGGAGCCACTTTGGTCGGTTCATTTTTCCCTCAGGCATGGTCTCCCTTACCTTTTCTTTCATAATTTTCATAATTTGGGTTCTTCATTTGCAATATTATAGAAACGTTAAACCACTAGATAATCTTACAAATGGATATGTAACCAAATTTAAATAGTGTAAGGAAATAAAACTCCACCTTGTAATTTTTGAAAATTATTTACAATTTAAACATTAATTGTGGTCGCTACCATAACCTTATACGATGATACTAGAGCATCCAAATTAAGTGCTTATATCTGCTGGTATTGGTGAGAGTTAGATGATGTCATCAAATCAAACAACCTTTTCCATCTACCTTGCAAAGTTAGAAAATGTAATTTTGGGAGACTTGAAAAACAAGACTCTAAGCCTCATAAAGGTTATGTCAATTGTTGTATGTGTTCCTTGTTATGTAGAGAGTCACGTCAATCAATACCTTGACCTCGTTTAATTTTTTTCGCTCTCTTCACAGCTCCTCTAGGAGCCCTGGTGCTCTATTTTGTAGTTTTAGGAAGCTTCCAAAATAGAAAAGTTGGCTTTCATTTTAAACCACCGTTCGAACCCTGAGCAACAAAATGTCTTTCCACCTTCGCAAACCTCTAGTATATTTACTAGATAATTTCTTACAACCTCTAGTTTGGGGAAAAAAATCTTCTAGATAGTTTGGAAAGGACATTTTGTAGGCCTCCGGTCGCAGTTTGACTAGGTCAAACTGGACCAATTACGATCGGTGGCTCCGGAAAACTTGTCGTCGTTTGAAACCCATCTTCCAGTTCTCAGCCTCTTAACTCCGACAAATTTTCCATATATAGGGGAACTTGTAAGAAATTTCTCATTGCATGTTCATCCATCAAACGTTAGTTTTGGAGGTGGTTTTGTGATCCCTCGAGGTAAATTTTGATCGTTTCCAACCAGGACAATTACGACCGATGACCTCGAAAAACTGACCGCCAATCATAAATTGTTTGCCAATTCTGAATTCTGCCAGTTCTTGTGAATTCTTGGTGTATAAGAGGACACGTAGAAACTTACTTGTGGTATGTTTTCTCCCTGGAAGACAACGTTTGATATTGGTTTCTTAGCCTCGGAATCTTTATTGAATGTTTTTGCAACTAGGAGGAAAACGTAAAAACAAATTTGTAGAACCCCTGTCGGGTTGCCAAACCACCATGGAAATTTTTTGACACTTGTAAATAATTGTTTGAAACTCTATAGTATTACTTTTTGTTTGAAATGGAACTTTTGAAAAAATGGTGTTTCTCTCTCTTCCCTATCTCTTTCTCTCTCCTTGGTTAAAAAAAAGGAAGTGAAGTGAAATGAAATAAATATGTCTCTACCCCCTCCTTTCAAATGCAAATTATTATTATTATGTAAATGGAAACTAAAAATGTTAATTATACTAGATCTAGGTGGATGCCATGCCAATAATTTATCGTTGATTTCATGCTCACATGGTTTTGCAGGATGGAAGTGAAATGGTGAAAAGGCATTGTGTAATTTGTTGTTTATTATTGTAATTTATATATGTTACTGAAAAATGGGTATATGTGTAATGTATTGCCATGTTACGAAATTTATATTTGAAATTTGGTAATATTTATGAGATGCTAGTTTAGGAAAGCCTTGGGAAATGTGCATTTAATCATAGGTACCATTTTGATTTAGACTTGCATATGGAAAAAGTTGGGTATGTTAAATGAATTTGAATGTAATATCTTGTAGTGGATTTCTAGTGTGCAATAGTCAATTAATTAATTGGTGTGTTATGTTATTTACCTTCAAAATGCAATAAAGAAATCTAAGTGAGTTAATCAATCCTAGTACAAAATTTGTGTATAACTAACCCTCTTCTGTTATTCTTTTTGTAAAGAAAACTAAAACCTTATAATGAAATTAAACATGTATGCTTGATGTCACCATCTATCTTAACTAAATAAGATCCCTAGTTGATTATCCACATTAGTTTTACTGAAAACACTATTGTCTAAAAGATAATTAATCGCCTCACTGACTAAAATTTTAGATACTTCACCTTAATTTGATCTATAATAATAGATCCCTGAGTGAAAATTTAAATTTAACTAAATCTCAGTTGAGTAGGAGGTTAACTTGTGAGTAGAAAATGGTAAGTAACTCTTTGTAAATGAAATTTATTTGATGTTGTTGAATTTAGAGAACCCAGGAATTGGAACCTTGGTCCCGTAATTCCTTGTTATGCCCCTTTTTGACATTAAGAATAAAATAAAATTTCACATGTAGAATCGTGAAATGCATAAACATGGGATCTTACCTTGAACATAGACCACTTGTGGTTCCTGTGTAGATTATAATGCTTCCAATCATGTACCTCTTCAAGATGTTAGGAAAGTACTTTTGTAACTCTTTTGTTATAAAACAATGCTAATAATGAGACCATAATGCGATATAAGAGTAAAGCATATAAGAGTAAAATGATATTTTAGGTTAGGAATAATGTCACTCTTGGAGTCCTTATAACTCAATTAAACATTTTCATGTGTTACAAAGAATATGAATTTCCCTTGGTGAGATCAAACTTCAAGAAAAACAATATATATATATATATATATATATATATATATATATATATATATAATCTAAATACTGATTTATATTTTTGGGAATGTTGAATCACAGATCGAAATAAATATACTATGAATGAAGAATGTTTATGGAAAAAGGTATCGTTGATTCTAAACCCACCCCCACCCCCCAAAATTCTAATATTTCTTTCTTGACATCGAAGTCGAGATTCACTTGAATTGCTTCAGGGTAAAATTTAAACATTGGATAAACGTTTGAGAAGCATACTCTTAATATAAGAACAAGATAATTAAGTACTTTTTATGTAATTTGAAATATGCCAAATAATTATGTAAGTTATGGAAATTTTTGTAAACGATAAAGATCCAACTTGAAATGGTCAAACTGTAACTTAAATGTGGAATGACCTTAAGAACTTGTAGGTGGAAAAAGGAGAAAAAGTATCCTTGTGATAGTGTTCAGCTGGAATTTTAATCATAACTAAGATGTAATAAAGGAAATGATGTATTTTGGGTTTTCCAATCTTTGAGTTTTCTTTTCCTAGAGCCCTTGTGGCATTGTGTAGTGAGAAATGTAAGTAAATAAAATTATCCTAGTATTTTTATTATTGTTTTTGTAAGTGTAAAATGTGGGCGTTACATTTGTTGTCATGCGGCATGACGGCAGGGTTCTTGTCGTGCGGTAGGAAGTTACTTTTGTACAAAAACAAACTTGTATTTGGGTCAAACAACACCCTTGTTGATGCATGGAAGCTGAGGTTGTTGTCGGCGAGCAAAGTTACCTTAGTGTCAACTCAGCGAGAAAATTTGTTGTAAAATGCGTAGCCACAAATGAAACTTGCTTTACCACATGATAGTAACCTTGATGTTACATGTCTTGAAAATCAAGCGATAATGTTGCCCACAAACCCCAAAAAAAATTCCTGTTTCGCGAAAGTGGTTCTAGGGATATTTGCTAGGTATTTTCCACCTTCAGTTTCCCAGAGGTCTCTTAAAATGAACCCTAATTTTTTCTTTTGTGATGTGTAGATTTCAATTCAATTTTTTAGTGTTGTTTGCTAGTAATTATAATTTTTCAAACAAAATTTAGGGAATTTATCTATAAACATCAAAAGCGAGGAGTTTGATACAATCATCGATACACGTACATGTTAATTATTTTTTTAATAACATAGAAACATTACATCTTACAATTTCTATTTTTTTTCAAAAAAAAATTTCAAAAAAATAGAAATTTTGATCAATACAAACTGAAAATTTACTAGGACACATGAATAAACATTGCTTGAACCAATAATAACTTCCACGTAGATAACCTTGAAATGTAAGCTACTAATAATTTCATCATGCTTTAAGTTATTTTTAAAATGATGTATAAAAAGAATGATTTTTTGAACATCTAGAATATTACTAATAACGTAAATTGAAATGTAGATATATAGCGAAGTGTAATCGTAGATTTTACTTTTTGACTAGTAGGGTGACAAAAGCATCGAATTCCAGCCTGCATGTATGGAGTGGAGTCCGGCAGAAGAATCTTAAAGTTAAGATGACAAGGAAGTTTGACATCCTATTCACCTGTTATGGGTGAAAAGAAATCAGAGATCCATTCTGACGTGTAATAGTGCATCGGTGGAGGGAAAAAAGGGGATGATGTCATGAATTGAGGGGATACGAGGCTACTACCTTTGAAAGGTTGGTCACAAATTATTTGATTTTGAAGTTGGAATGGACCACTCGCTTGGTTGGTTTTCGCCACCTCACCCATCACAAACAAATAGGAAACATAATTTTTCTTAAATTCTAACTCAAATATTTATACATCATGTCAACACTATTTAAAACGAATACAAATGTATGTAATTGTAATTCCTAGAATGTGTCTTTTGTTTTTTAATTGCCTGAAGTAATACACGATACCCAAGAGTTATGTTTTACATGGAATTAGCCAAAATACATTTATTTTTAGTTTATTTAGTTTTAAGGCTTTGTTGACTTAGTCTAGTTACACACACCTCCCCAGGCTTAGATTATGTTAAGTAACACTCATAGCTTAGTAACTTGTCTCATGTATGTGTATTCATGTTGATGTTGTTAAATGCATTAATTGTAGCATCATATAGTGAAAAACAAAGTTGAACTATAAATCTTCCTTTTGTTATATATAGAAACTGACTTCTATTTGTGAAATGAGAAGTTGGTTGACATCAAATTCTTTTTTTGGTTGATTTATCGGCATTAATGTTTATTTATTGTTAAACTTATTATTTGTAGTAGCCACAGCATTTGCAGGTGATTCCACCTTTGAGAGGTCCCAGAGTTTACTTATTCTTTCATATTTTAAGAGTGTTACTCCTGCTGATTGGCAATTTTGGTGTTAAATATTTTTTTGCTTCTTCTATTGACCCATATAATTCCCTAAGTTATTTTTTAGTTATTTATAGTCTAATGATAAGTTTAGATATTAGTAATAATTATCCTCATAAAGTATATTTAATCTTCTATGTAAAACTCAAAAGTTGATTAAGTACATTTTATCATCTCCGTGTTCCCTATTAGAAGGGGTAAAAACTGCGGCATCCCATATCCGCTTGAATCGAATGTTTTAAGCATTTTAAAGGAGGCTAGATATGATGGTTTAGGTATTTCATATAACAAATCCCCAACTATTTAGATGTAGTCCTCAATACGTATGAGCATTACATATTTTTTCCACTCGTCACTCCACTCATTTAAAATTTTTAGTATTCACGTTTTTTCCTCTACATATATGCACTGAAAAGTAAACATGCGAGAATCAGGAAAAAAATTAGGTATATTTGGGTTTATGAAGCAAAATTGTCAAATTGAACTTAAGTATTTCTGAAGCGACATACGTCTCACAAGTGAATTTGTAAATTCTGACCCCGTATGGTCACTATAGTGTTTGTACCTATTTTTATTCATTCGGAGTCTATCTACCTTTACAGGAGGCCCATCGTAAGCGGGTTGATGGAAATTACTAGGTAATTATACTTCTTCTCATAGGTAATCACCCACTGACTTCCTCAGAACCGCTACCACATCGGATGTCATAAAAACATCAATCTTCAAATACTTGTGAAAAAACATAGAAATTAACCCAAAATATGGCTTTACCAAGCACCTCAACTTTACCATCCACCTCAATTTTTCCCATGGAATCTCGAAATTGTACTTTCTATTATATATGTAAATCACTTTGAATAAAAGATACCTATGATTTTCCTAATCAATTATTTTATTTTATTTTATCATTATATTTATTCGATGGAAAAATTGTTAGGTAGAATAGTAATTAAGCATTGTATTATGTAATTATTATTTGTTTAATTATTGTTATATGGTTTTAAACCATATTTTTCATATTATATTGGTGTAGGATTAACTGTTACATAGTTGAAATAATATTTTTTTATTATTAATTCATGGTTGCACCTGTGTAACTTATTTATTCGTTTGTACATGACTGTGTAATATCTATAAATATAGCAATCATCCATTCTATAAATGATTTGATTAATCATTAAAAAAAAATTTAGGCTTTTGCCCCTATTCCTTACTTTCATTTAGTCGCTAGAGTTGGTTCATTTGGACTTTGTGAGGAGAGAAGTTTAAAAAAGGTTACGGAAGGAAAAAAAAATGGTTTTGGAGAGGTTGTGCACTCTAAGAGAACCTATGTTGCCTCCAGCTGACTTCATGAACACCCGTAGAGTCCCACTGACCTCTGTACCTTACTCCGGGGAAAAGAAAAGAATTCATTCTTTTTTACTTTGGTGCCCCTACACTAGGAAAACTTGCTTTGTCTACATTAATTAGATTCACAAAATAAAAAAATAAAAATAAAAAATCTTTTTATTCCCCCGATAGTGGTTTGCTAATTTGGAAGAATCTACCACATCTCTGTTGGCCAGCCTTTGCCTTACAGAGTTGCATTTACTGAAATGTTTTGGTTCGTCTTGCATTATGGATTTTAAGGTAAGTTGTGTAAGCTCGCTAAGCCAGAATTGGGGACATTACATCTTTGCCAAAGATTGCCCCTTTGAGTTGTTTTTCTCATGCAGGAGCTAGGTGTAGTTGATGTATACCTTGACCCAGGCGAGAAGGGTGGCTCTAGGATGAGTTCAAGCAGTGATCCTTTCATGAGATGTATTTGGTTGCGATGTTTGATGCAGTCGAGATTCGTTGCATTGTTGATCAACGATTCGATCTTGGAAAACTAAACGTGTTTGCATTAGCGTGATTCATGGATGAGAGCAAACCATCTGACATTGATGGAAATTTCCAAATGAATTACATTAGATTCATTGTCTTTAGTGAGTTTATGCATTATACATTCTTTATCGAACCACATGAATTACATTTAAGGTCAAATTCTTTGGTGGGTGGGCATGTATGTTCTTCCCCACTTGCAGGCTAAGATTTCATTCACTGCCAATGGGATGAACAGCCTGCGTGCGGTGAGATCCAATTTTTTTTTCTATTTTGCACAGAGTAAAAAAAAGGCAAGATCATTTGTGTAGTAGTGGATCGGCCTCCGTTGCAAATACGAGACCCTATAAAAAAAGCATAAACATAGGAAAAACAACGAAGAGTCTGATCCACCCATAGAATAAAATATAGAGGCATACAATTCATCGTAGGCCCTGCACAAAACCATAAATGAAGTGAATAGAAATAAAAGTGGAGAAAATATCATCCGAGGTAGAAAACACATACAAAGGCATCTCTAAGATCCGCTTTAGATGAATACCCTAAAATTGGCTTAAACACTAGTGTTTCCACGTGGGTCACAAGCATGCCATGTCTTGTTTACAAGGTTAGGGCTTTCAAGATTTATTTTAATAGAAATTACTTCATTTTATATATAAAATGTAGTTGTCGGATAGTTGGATAGCGCAAATGTTTTGGGACTGTGTGGTCAGTCGTTTAACCCCTAAACTACTCTAATACATTATTTTATAAAAATTTAAGTTTAGTGGTTAATCTAGCAGCTTCAAAAAAAATTGTCACCCAAAACACCATTAAATCACCGAAAAATTAAAAAAATTACTTATCATTCAATTTTTTCAGAGTTTTGGATGTAATTGTATATTTCAGTACTAAGTTGTAGGTTTCCATTTTCAACTGAAAACCATTGTAAGTTCTTTAAAGCGTGAATGTTTGTACCTACAAAATATTCATTTTTTTAATATCGCTCACGATATCTTTGGATCTCATTCGCAACATTTGGTATAAACAATGGTTCTGGGAAGTGCTTATGGGTAAATCCTTCTATGAATACTCTACTCCATGTAATGCCTAATATAGACTCACAATGACATCATCTGGAGACATCGACCCTTTAAATTGATGGGGAGTAATAAGGACACCATTCAAAAACTTTGAGCCCTCCCATCCGTATGTGAATGATTTCTTGACTTAAATCCAGACTGAGAAATTATCTGAGTATATAGCGAATTTATGCATGTGTATGAGAATATTTCTTTGAGATGGTGTCAATAATCACACAAAACCCTTTCAATACTATCTTGGTACCATGTATAAGATTCAGTCACGTATGTTAACACCTCTTTCACGTAATGCCAAGTATATAGAAAGGGCGATATTATTCCACATACTGATGAGTATATCAGAAGGGCACGTATATAGAAAGATTCAATATATCAGACTGACGGTATATAGATTGGGAGATCGTATACTTGAAGTGATAAGAGACATACCCTTTGTCAGTTGATTATGAAAAATGGGCACCAACACCCCTAAGTTCTTTCTTCTAAATTCTCAACTTCTAAGAGGAAATAAATATGCAACATGGAAGAAAAAAATGAAGATAGAGTTTGAGTTTGAAAATATTTGGACTGGTGTTAATAATATTGTGCAGTAGATCAGCAAATGATCTGACTTCTGACATAAATAGTTTGATAGATTCGATCAAAAGGTCAAGATAACAATCTTGTTTATAGGCTCTGATGATATCTAACCCCACATTTGAGATTCCAAAAAATCCAAAGAAGCGTGGGATAAGTTGAATTACACGTTATACGAGGCAAAAGCAGGGAATGTCATACTAAATTCTGAGATTCGAGGTTACACACATTGAATTTTAAACAAAATGAAAAAATAGAATCTTTCTTGTAATGAGTTGCAGAGTTGAGAGCTTCACTTCTAGCCCTAGGAGAGGAGGTCACTAATGACGCTATCATTCCCATTGCTCTGAGAGTACTTCCTCCTTCATATGAATTTTTTGTGACAACACTCAACTTTTGAGATCGAGATAGTGAGTATTGATAAGATGTTAAATCTCTTGCCAACAAGATTAAGAAATGTACAATGAAAATGATGAAAAGGAGCAGGCACATTCTTCTCATTAGAAATGGAATAATAATTATCATTCGTCTCAAAATTCCCAAACACATCATTATCATGGGGAGAAGCCGAGAATAATAATAAGAATAAATGTCCTATCTACAAAAGAGTATATGAGTTAAATTATTGGTGGTTCAATACCTATAAGAAAGGTTCATTGTAGAATTTTTCCCCTCAGTTAAAATTGAACAAACATGAACTTGCACACTTATAAATTGGAGGGATCATTCGGCCATGGGAGCTCACATTTGGATTAAAGATGCAGTCGGGTTATAGGGGATCATGATATGGCAAAAATTCGAAAGGAAAGAAATGGAAGATTGGTTTAATGATAGGCTCGAAAGGAGAAGAAATTCAAGAAGCTCGAGTTAAGGCTAAAAGAGAAAAAATGGGAACTTCACAGTTCAAATTTTTAGGACTTTGGAGGTTTTACAATTTGGTGTTTTACATTGAACGAATGAAGGGTAAAAACAGAGAAAATCCCGAAAGGATTTGAAATCACTAAAGTCAAGAAAAGGTTTGAGGGGTTTTCGGGGTCAAATCCCCTATCGAGGGTCAGATGGCACCAAAGATCGGGGATGGCATCTTTGAATTCCGAAGTCTAAATTTTGGACATGGGAGGTTAAGAGGTTCGTAGTCTTGGGAGCTCATGATGAACATTGCCAAAAAAAGGGGAGAAAATTCCAAAACCCAAAGTCTAAAATTTGGACTTTGGGATTTTGGAGTTGAAGGATTTCTAGAGCCATGATGCATAACAAAATCCTAAAATCTGAACCCACAAAAATACAAAATTTTGGAGACCCAAATTTTGAATTTCAGTTTCAGGAGTTTGGAATTTTCAGAACCTTTAATACCTGATTAGAAAAATAATGACAGCTCAAGAAGTCTTGAATTTTAGACTTTGAGGTTTCAAAATTTCATAGGTTTTGTTAACTCAAGTGGATGAATACTCACTTGTGAACTCTGCAGAAATCAAAAGGTGCGAAGTTACGAATCTAGAAGGTCAATTTCATATTTGATAGGATGCGATCTGGAAATTTGGAGTTTGAAAAAATAGAGCCAAGTACTCACATTTATTGCAGAATGACACCCTCATGTTCAAATGGCCATGTAACTTTTGGTAGGGCTTGGATTTTGCCTGAGAGAAATTTTGGAAAATTCTTAGCGTCCTCTGCGAGGCTACAGTCGACAGTACTTCAAAATGAAGAAATCTGGTTTGTCATTTTAGAGGATGTTTCTATATTATCTCCTACCCAAATGATGAGGTGCGGGATTGCTTTCTTGCCTTTGATAAGGAAAGAGTACATGGAGGTATGCGTTTTGTAGTGGAACTTCAAATCATTTTTGCGGGAAGTTTTAGTGCATTTTTGGGTGCTGAAAGCAATATTTTGAATTCATACTTATCTCCCTTCTCTCATTATTCGTATATATTGTAAGGAGGGCCTCATTTTAAAGGGTTGGATAATCTTGTTGTGAACCCTCCCTTATTCTCTTGTCTGTAAGTGAATTTTTTAAGATTCTAAACCTTCCTACTAGAAATTGTAATGAAAAATATGTGCCTTTGAGCTTGAATTTTGTGTACTGTATCAATTTCAGGTGTAATATAAACATATTTGTGGATGTTTTAAACACCCTTTTTTGATTTAATGTAGATCTTCCATATTTCATCACATGTAAATTATTGTGCATTGTTGTGTTTTCCATTCATGAGGGTCTAGTTATGTTTTTATTTTCGGGTTGTTGAAACTCTTCTTGAGTGCATCACCTTCCTTTAGAGTAGGTTTTGATTTTGATACATTTTCTCTAAGAATTTTCTCTGAGAAATCTTTCGATTAGAGATTAGATTTGCAAATCTCTTCACTTGAAGTATTTGGCACTTAGGATATGTTAGAATCAAGCCTCTCGAAGGAGTTATCCCATTCACACAAATCCCACACTTTGGGATAACTCCATGTCCCGGCAATGAATCCACCAGCTGATTCCCTCAGCCATTCACTGATCAATCCCATGGGTGTTTGATTACGCTAGAATAGTTTAATCAAGCAACTCTAGACCTCATAATCAATAATATTATAAGGGACATTCTAGATACAATCAAGGGAAGAAGAAGGGGAATTTGCAAAGAAAACCCCATTAACGAGGAAAAATTCTTGAGCAGTAAATAAGAACATAAGGATAATGAAGACTTCTTGTACACTTCTTGATCAGTGAACCCTCAACATCATCTATTTGTAAAGCCCATTTTACACGCTGAAATTAAACACTAAAAATACCGAGGATAATTTTTTTGACTAACATTGTAACTACACAACACCATAAGGGCTCCGAAAGAAACTCAAAAATGCACAAAGCTACTTACGTAAGTCATCGACTCACGCTTAGACATGGGAAAACACCATATACATATGGATTCCATAATTTATCGATGAAAAAAATCATGAATAGCAAACCCGAAAAGAAAAGGACTCGAGGATTAGCTAACCCAGCCCACATCATTACCAGCTGATTAAATCATTATTCGATTTACCTTCGATAACATTATTATGTAAGTATAATTTTCTCCTTTTCCACCTCTGATTCGTAATTTCATTCCACATTAAACTTATAGTTCAACCATTTAATTTTTATATTTATCCACTGTAATGATCTCCATAAATTACCCTGTTAATTTCCATGTTTCAGTATAACATACAAAAGTTCTACTTCTCTCGTTCTTATGTTAAAAAAGGATTTGTTTCTCAAAATATGTTTAGATTGACATTTAATTTTACCCTCATTAGAGAAGGGGACCCGACCATTTAAGTTTTGAGGAGAAATAATATGATTGAAAAGTGAAGGTTGATTTTCCTTTCTATAAACCTCCTTCCATTCGAAGCTCATTTGTTCTCGTAATGCTTGTGGTGGTTTTAGTTCGAAAATTTAGTTTGATTTAATTAAGGAATTTACATGAGATAATTTTATTTTATTTTATTTTTAGTGGACTCACACGTTGTCTCCGAATGCCTAGTCCACGAAGAACAAGTTGTATCCATTCGTGCCAAAAATTCAATGCTTAAATCAACCGCAAGACTTCCAGCTAAAATTTTTTGCTCTAAACCATTATCACATATACTCTCTTGTTTCTTGTTTAAAATTTACATTGTTTCTAACTAGGGTCTCTTTTTGGCATCACTTTTTAACGTAAAGATTCTGAAAGTACTTTACGACATCTTGAAGAAGTAAAAGGTTGGAAGCATTATAACTAAAGCACGAACTCAAGTTAACCTCATAATCCCAGTGAGGTTTTAGTTTGATTCCAATTTCACCTAAGGATATACGCCTTAACTATATATGAATTTATGGAGAGAGGACATATTTACTAAACAACCTTCATGAAAGACCAAGGTTTTATGTTGTTAGTAACCAAGGTAACACATCTAGATCATAGGAACTAAAGAGTTTATTAACAAGAGTTTAAGTCATAGAACAACTATTTCACTCTTTCCATTTGTGTCATCTAGGGGGGGTTCCCACAAGGAGTTAATTTGATGACAAGACAAAATTCTAGATCTAACTTTGTAAGACTTATTAGTCCAGTAGGATACTAAGGGATTAATAGATCTACTTACTCTATAAATGGTAAGGTTACGCCCGTAGTCATTGCTTGGATGAGGAATCTTAAGGTGACTTCGAGGTGATTAATCACCACTTTCGGCCTATAGTTTCGGACCTGAAGAGACAACATTCTCCTCATGGTTACAAAATCTAGAAGGAAACCACATACTCTAGGATAAATTTGCATGATATAGAATTCCTAAAATATGGGTTCCGACGATGTCACTAAACATAGCTGGCCCATAGGCATGTAAACTCGAGCCCCAAGTGTTTTATTTGCCCGAACTATGAGGTTTCATCGAGTGCAAAGTTTAAATTAATTTTATGATCTCGGTTATTCGAGGGGTAAGAAGGATCCAAACATGAAGACATGTCATGCATGAATCTTATCTCACCCCAGGGTTGAGGCGTTTCAATTAAATCTCTTTGTTACACTTACGGTAGAGTCTGACACACTTAATTAATCAATCGTTTATCGAGCACTTGAAATTCAATACAAGATATTATATTTAAATTCATTCACAATATATATATCAAAAGCTTTTTACCATACGTAACTACTGAATCAAATTTAACCTATAATTAAATGCACATTTCCTAAGATATCCCTTAAACTTAGCATGTCATACATATTAGAAAATTTCAAATATAAGATTTATGTGACATGAGACTACATTATACATATATTCATTTTAGAATGACTTTATATAAGTTACAATAATAAATACTTTTGAATTACACGTCTGCTTTTAGCCATCTTTCTTGCATCTGAAAAACCATGTAGAGCATGAAATCAGTGATAAATCGATGACGTGGGAATCACCCCGAATCCTAACATAATTAATATCTTTAGTTTCCCATTTACATATAATAATAATAATAATTTGCATTCAAAGAAAAGGTTTAGAAAGATGTATTCATTTTGTTTCGTTTCACTTCATTTTGGTTTTAAATTCACTTCGTTTTATAGCCCAGGAGAGAGAAGAGAAAGGGAAAGAGGAAAACACCATTTTGTCAAAAGTTCCATTTCACATCAAGTTACACTATAGACTTTAAGCAATTATTTACGTACGTAGACACCCATGGTCATGCGAAGCAATTTAAATACTTAAATTGCGAAATTAATTATCCTCTTTTAAGTAAATCGATGACGTAACATCAAAAGTGATCATTTTTCTCCTTATTATCATTAATTAATTACGCTAAAATTTGATTAATTAAGTTTCACTTCAATGACAAATACCTAATTAACGGCCTTCCAATTCAATAAATTGCCCACTTATACCTAAGACTAATTAATTATCTTTCCGTTTCATTTAACTAATGAAATCAAATATTTAATTCATTTAATCCCCTTACAATAGCCTGAAATCTTGGTAGTATTCCTCTAATTAAACCACCATATAAGCTTACATCTACCTATTAGTTAATCACCTTTGATTAATTAAAAACACCCCCAACTCCCAGGACTTGCTAAGCATAAATTAAAACCCTTCTAAATAAAGGTTACCTTTAATAAAGCAGCCTTATCCATTCCTAATCATGTTTTACCTTTATCCACATGAAGGGATGAAATGTTTCCTTTATCCATTAGGCTATATAAGAAGACCATCTTCTGCCTTTATGCACACACCTAAAATCTCTCCCGAAGACAATGAGTAAGCCACATAGTTTCATACTTAATACCATTTTTTCATTCTCTAAGGCCCTCAGTCTTCATTACAGAAAACTCAAGCCTCACACCCAAACATCCATTGAAGGATCAAAACAAGAAAATATGATTTGAAATTGCCATTTAGACTATTTAAGTACATTTAAAATGTTTTAATTAGGCTGATTAAGGGAGAATAGAGTTCGGGAATTTGCATTGTGTTTTGATTTAATTCGAAGGTTATTAGTAATGTTTAAAAGGTAGGACTTGCTCACTTCTTCATCGTGATGGTGCATATTCCCAACTTTTAACTAAGTTAGGAAGAGCTATTTTTAGGTGGTAGCTTTCTTACTTTAAGTTTGGTTAGAAATTCTAGAAATAGTTCCGCATTTGGCACACCAGAGTGGGAGCACATGAGTCGTAGCATTTTTAGTTTTAAGTTTAGTTGTTTTGAATAACTCTTGATATGCACATGTAGATAATTAATAATGTCCATTTTTTAAATAATTTTTGCTCATTTGATATGTGTAACCCGTGTTCATAGCCATAATTTTAATGGGTTATTACCATTCTTAAGCCTAAATTGTCAAAATTTGAGATATTGTGAAGTTTCTTGTGTTTTTGCCATACTTTAGTTGCGAGGTCTATACAGGCACAATTTTAAGGAGTGCGGTTTGATTTACATTAGCCTGAAGTGTGATTTTGTGGCACACATGTCTCTCTGGTGGAGTGCGTACACCACTGACCGTATGTCACTCTGTCTGCTGACCTAACGCACATACCACTAACCGTGCATTAAACACGCTCTTTCCGAGGCGTAGATGTTGTTTACGTCACACATGCCTTCACTACATTCTGAAACATGGAATCGATTACTGCCCTAACTAGGGTGCACATGATGTTTAAATGGTCACGAACACTTTTACGGTAATGCGGGTTGTTACATACTATTTTACCATCTATTTTTCTCGAAGGTGGTGCATACATTATTTTTGTGGTGTGCTTTAGCTTTCTAGTGGTGTAGGCACTTGATTAATCATAAAAATTCCATACGGTGGCACCCAATCTACTATTTAGTAGCGCATATACTGACAACCACATGCATTAAACAAAAGAGGCACATGTGTCCTATTACATTTTTGAAATTAATGTGTTGAGGTTCTAACATTCTTGCAGGTTTTATCTAATCATATATGTTGTCTTCTGGGGCTTTTTACATGTTTGTATTTGATTAGGTGATTTTTACATTTTTTACTTATGGGAATCTATGGAGTGATGTATGCTCTTCCTCAAATCCACCAGAGGCCGATCATGAGAATCATAAATGATTCTTAAGAAGTCCTTTGTGATGCTTTGATATTATTAGGAGTATTTAAGTTGAATTGGTTAATTTAGCATAGGTGAATTAAGTGTTTTTCCATTGATATCTTTTGATTTTGAAGACATCACGTATGATCTTCTCTTTGCATCTTGGATGATGGAGAATCGAGAAATGATGCCTTCTCTTTTGATGGAAAACTACTAAGCCTTGTCTCACGAGGACCATGCTTCATTTTCAAAGAAAGGGGAATCAGTGAAGTTAAAACTACTAATACGAAATTCTTCCTCTGAGTTTTAAAAGGTTTTTAAGCGACACCTAATTAGCAGATAAAAAGAACAACATATTGAAAACATTATATTGCGAGTTTAGAAAGAGCTACGTCCACTCTCTCAAGCTCGAAGTGGAGACATAACCCCTTTAGGATAATGCCTTAAGCTCTGATAATGGGGGTGGTTATGAGCGAAGTATTCCTGATAGGAACCTTGTGGACGAAGCAGTGATCCGCTACGTGCACAGTAGTGATTCCTTTGTGAGATAGCATTACAAGTTAAATGTTTTTGATGATTTTCTAACATATTGGAATGTTTTGGTTGATTTTGAAAGTTTTTATGAGAAACTGTACGGGGAAGATGAGGAGCGTGGATGCCCCCGAGATGGTCTGGGATGTCACGAGGGCATAAGGCCACATGCGTACGAAAGGTGAAGATGCGAAAATACCCCAGCAAGCTGGGTGGGAGTATTGAGTAAACTCTTCACAAGGTAAGAAACGGGACCCAAGGCCATTATGGATAGGTTCAGCCTTAACAGAGATGAGCGTAAACCCGATGAAGTGTTGGAAAGAAGGAAGGATATCCCTTGCGTAAGTTGGCCTAAAAGCACATGATAGAAAGGAAGAAGATTGTTTTTGTGAGAGGAATGAAAGGTGCCCAAAAACATGTAAAATAATAATTATACCTGTGGATATTACAAATGAAGTTGAAGAATGATGTATTTATAGGAAATTAAATATTAATATTTTACATTATAGTTTGTTAGTTAATATTTAATATTGTTATATATTAAATATTAGGTTTGAATGTATATTGTTATAATATATTGTTTGTGATATATTATTCTTAAGTTTGTTATGCCATGAATAACATCGGGTTAATTGTTCTGTTTATAGGTTTTTAGGCGATACATTATTATGGTATATAATAACACTTATGTATTGCTGTTTATAATATATAGAGAAATAATATAATTACGTGTTTTACTGTGTAATTATGATCGAAATCTATATTTGTGTCGGGCGAGATAGGGTTCTAAGAGATTTGGAGGGCGGTGGTTTCGCTCTATCTTGTCCCAAATTATGGTTTTCTCAGGGCTATTCCACCATAGTTAATAGTTGTGGTTGCGTATATTTAATCTTGCTCGAATTTGGGCGTGGTTGTGCATATCGGAGGTCTTCGACACATCTAAGTTTTCCTTCCCCAATGTTTTTGTGCTGTATGATATATGTTGTTTGCCATAGTCTTCCTTCGGATCACGTGCCTGACAAAGCATCGATTTTGTTAAAGACCTACGGTGATTAGATCGATGCCTTGGCAAACTGCATGGGCCTGAATTACTAGTATATTAGTTCTTGACTTTATTTACCACATAGGATCATCTTGTCGATTTCGTATCTCGAGCACTTGGTGTTCTTGATTTGATCATCGTCACGTATCGAGCCATCGAAAATTTATGCATGTAATCAGAATTTGGATTATGAATCATTACATATACATCAGTCGATTCACAACATGTTGAAAGCACGAGCGTAGCTCGGCATGCGACATTTGTCATTTTTTTAGTGCAGCGGTTTGAACTCTTATTAGTGCAAGATCACGAGGGAAAAACATGATTCCGCGACTTTGTTAACCTTTACATTCTATATTGTTCGGTACAAACTATATTATCGACTTGATGATGAAGTAATGAGCTTTGCATGAGGTTCTATCATTGGATGGTAGCCACTTGGATCGATCAGTTATCTCTATTTTTTTCTTTAATCTTTTGTCTAACTCATATATGGAAAAAGCCATTCCTATCAGTTATAGACCTCTGGAATAAACAAAACATCTTCTGAGTGATCATTATAAATCATTAAGTATCAAATCATTTGCTGCCAGCTCCGTCCATCAAGTCTTAGTTGTTGGATCAAGACACGAGAAGGAGACATCATCAAGCAGGTCTGCATTAAAAACAATAATTTGATTACTTTTTTATTTAGATTGTAATATTTTAAATAGGTTTATGTGTTTAGTGGTGGCCAAATTGTTTGTGGTATTTGTTGTTAAAAGGGTTAGTATTAGAAAAGTCATCGTGGGTATTTTATTATCTCATGATGAGGATTTTGTAATTAGTCATTGTCCATTAAAATAACCAGTTCATGTTAAAGTGTACTTGCAGTGATATTTTAAAGTATTAATTTCAAGTGTTTTTTATTATTATTATGTCTGTTTATAATTATGTCGTATGTTGTATCATGCAAATGTATCGTCATCGAGAAATTTAGTTGTCTAGTCAAATAGTGTACTAGGATGTGTGTAGTCATCATTGCTTATTACGTAAGC
>CM031238.1:675308296-675440125 GCA_018340775.1 Taxus wallichiana var. yunnanensis | reverse complement strand
TAAAAACTACAAATAACCCATGTTCTTTGATGCCTTACCAATTTTGAAGCTAGGAAGAGAGAGGAAAAGGGATAATTCTATAGAAGCTCATAGTTTTACTTTGAAATATTCCTTATTTTGAGAATTTTGTGAGAGAAGATGATGAATCAATCTACTAATATGATAGTATTTATTTATTACTTTCTACTAGATCGGCTGCACCACATTACAAAAGAGACAAATTTATGATTGATTCATTCCGTCTTAAAAATAGACCTTAGAAGAAATGAACACTTTCACACGATCGTAAATTGTTATCGTATCTCAAAAGTTTTATATATAATTTTTTGAACATTTTATGTAGTAAGGGGGCCTATGCCCCAAAAAATAATTTGGAAAATTATCAATAACAAAAATGTGAAATAGGAATGAATTACTCATTCTCTCCTCAGTAATATTCTCTTAATTATGTCATTTGTATCTATCGATGATGTAAGAATATTATAAACCTTTTTATAGAATATATAAAAATTTTTACATTTAAATTAAATCATCCTCTATTTAGAACATCTGAGAGGTAAATATCTTACCATGATATTCAATAAACTATATGGTTTTGATATTTTTGAACTCTACCACAATTTTAGTATCTCAACCTTTTCTAATTGTTTAAGTCCTATGAAAATCTATTTATTTATCTTGTAGTTTACTTGTTTGAAATAAAAATACACTATCAATCCCTCCTATTTTGAGGTATCTAGGATAATTCATTTGAGAACATCACTCAAAAGTGTAGATGTGCACCTATGCACTATATGTTTGATAATCTATAGTTATACCGATTGGTGAAGTTATGGATACCTCTAAGAATATTTACTTTAAAAGTCGACGCAAATGATGGTAAATATGGCACAGTGAAAATAAGCATGCAACAAGAAACAAGAAATAATACATATGTCAAGAAAGTAGTAACATAAGAGAATATTAGTAATCGTGTCCTAATCCATAGTAAAATAAGCATATAATCATGGTAATCAACATATAATAGAATATTCATCAGTAATAAAAACATCAGTGTATACTCAAGTGAATATTAACATGTTGAAGCATAGTCATATATTAGCATGGAGCTACAAACGTGGGAAGCCCATCAGTGTCATAAGATAATCATAATAGATGGAACAATGAGCTAAAATAAAATAAAAAAGTGTGTACATGAAAAGTAGGCATGAAGCCATAAATATGTGGTACCCACAAGGTCAAAAGACAAGAAATATCTATATGTAATATAAATAAAATATTCATAACATTGCAATTTGATAAATCCACATAATAAGAAATCAAAATGAATTAAGTATTTACAATGGGATAAAGGAAAAATGTAGTAAATAGTAATAGAATAAAAAGGATAAGAGAAGATAAATTTTAAGGTACACATATGTTAGTTCCATTGATCCAATAAATATAAAAAACATTATGTTTGTAAATATTAATGATGAGGAAAATTTAATGTACCATATAATGAAATAAAGAAGTGCATGTAAAGTGTGGAGGAATGACACAAAGACAATAGTGTAAGTAACCAATTATGAATCCTATCATCGTGTAACAATCTACGATTGTCTCTCCGCATCAAAATCAAGATACCTCATGAACACATGTGTGTATATAGAGATGGTATGTATCATTGTAGTGTGAAAATATTGTGATAATGTAACTTAGCTAACAAACAAACTAGAGCAAGTCTCTCATTTTATACTTTAATCATATTTAGGATTTTTTGTATTATGTGATTATTTCAATTTCATTTAAGGGTTTTAAATGTACATGAAAAGGGACAACACAAGATCTTTTTGATAATGTCCTTATGAGAAGGAATGACATGTGCGTAGTCAAACTGATGTAAGACTTTCAAGCGGAAGATGAGATGAAGGTCGATCATGCATGTTCCATGTAGAATACATAATATGTGCCAAAAGAGATTAAGGGTGAGAAAACCTATGTAAAATATTGGGTGTAGAGGATTATTACATAGTATGTCAAAATGAATGTGTTTTCTAATAAGTTTTGTTCTCCTTAGGTGACCAAGAAGGATACCTATGTATGGGTGTAAAACATGATATTACATGAGAAGTAGGAGATGACGGATATATACATATTATCACTAGATATATTGACATTATGAGTTAGGACAAGATGTGATGGATGAGCTACAAATATGATTTCATTTATTGTGATCACTTGGTTATTGTAAATTAACATGACACATGGTCAAAACATATAAGTGTGTCCCACTTTGTTTCGAAATATTTTAAAATATGACTATTCAATAAATGTTTATAAATAATTCAAAAATAAAAAAATTCATATGAATTATGGATGAACTAGTTCTTGAATATTTAATAACTTAAATAAAATGTTTGGTCATATTTTCATTATGGGCCATATTTTGCTAAAAGTATAAAAATGCAAAAAGTGGGACACATCGACTATGTGATTTAACTCACACTTGTGTAATATCAAATCTATATCCTTGAAGGTGTAGAGCCATATGAAACATAGATGCATTTTACAATATCGAAGATAAAACTCCACCAAGATCATAATGGGAAAGTTATGAGGGCTACGTTAAGTAGTAGTGCAACATGCCTAATATTTTTTTGAGTCAAGAATTACATCCTTCATAGCCTATCCAAGGGAGTGTATTAATTACAATTATCAAACACTATAGGGAGAACCGTTATCAACAAAAAATTTACATCTAGGTTGTCTATCAATTATAAGTATGGGTGTATAGTGTATTGAAACAAACCTAGGTGTCATATTAGTACTATCAAAGGAAATAGCTAACAAATATACTTTGGTGAACACAATTCCAATAACGGTTATAAACATGTGATCATAAGATGGGATGCATCCAAAAACATTCACACTTGTGTATAAGTGTATTTCATCTATTAATTTTTTTGTTAAACTTAAATCCTCAGATATTGATTTCAACTAGATTTCTTGATCCGAATCTTGATTTCAATTTACCATCAATTAAAAATTACTTCTTTGTTAGGTTTTTTATGCTTGACATTTTAAATTTTAAACAACATTTAAAAATCATTCATAACATAATTTCAACACATTTTAATTTTAAAAATTCTTATTTTTTTATGAAAACAAGAGAGGACAATTATTACAAAATTATAATTTTGTTGCCATAAAACTACTATTTACAAGATATTTACAAATATTAATTACATATTCGAACTTGTCAACAACCAAAAATAAAAGAGAAAGAGATAGAGAGTACCAATAACTTCAAAAAAATCAAAGCATATCAAAGGAGGATCAAAACAATTACAAAGAAAGACTTTAATTACCTATTAAAGCATTTAGAAACAACGTCTCAATTAATAAAATAAGGTGGAGGCTCATGTCTTATAAAAATGTCAAACAATGGCAGCCAAAAAAAATTTGTTAAGTAGATTTGGTATAACCCATTTTAAATATTTGTGGGTCAATGAATACATGTAAGCTACAAATATTAATGAAATTTATATGTACAAGTCTATGATAATTTTTTAATTTTACATGTAATTTACAAAAAAATCAATTTCAAGTGATCTACAACATAGTCGTGGAGAGGCTTCCTACAGTAGACACTACAATTGTACACTTCCCCATTGACAATAATTTATCCCGTTCACACTTATAATTTATCATGTTAATATATATTTAAATATTATTTAAATATAATTCATAAATTCATTATTCCCTCATATCTACCATAGAATATTTTATATATCTATGAAATCTAATTTTATTAAATAATATCCTAATATAATTTATCATATCATAAGACACACACTAATATATCTAACAAAACTAACCAAAATCAATCCTAAACAAACTTAGACCAAAATAAGAATATAATCCGGTAAATAAGACACCTCACTCAAGAGCACATTACATTCCTAAACAAACCTATGAATTATCCCTCTAAACCCATAACAATTAGTCTTAAATGAGGAAATCATTCTAGCAACTATATGCTAAGTAAAATGAATAACCCAAATCATCGGCGTTTCAAGATAATGCCAATGAATTATTTAAACCCATTTTGTACTCTTGTTCAGGGACCACCCTGCTTGCATTCTCGAGCTCATTATTTGTCATCCTTCCATATCTTCAATTGAAATGTTTATCAACCTTTTTTGTCTAGTTTCATAACAATATAGACTCCATATCATTTTTTTTATATAGTTTTTCATAGTGGAAGACATTCTTACTACCCGTCGTCAAGATCTCTGAGTTTCAAATCAAAGACATCCTCCTTTGTTCATCAATTATTTCAAGCTCATGTTTGTGTAATTCCCCTATCACCACATCCTTTGTCATCTAGCTCCTATACTTCCCATTGTCCAATAGGTTAGAAGTATGTTCAGAGCTGACTGATCTTCACCAATCTGCAAGTTCGGGTAAAGTCTTAGTCTTCATCCAAATCAAGGTAATATTATATATTTTCATATTTTACTCACTTATTCAAATATCCAAAGTTGTCAAGCCTTCGATTCCCATTATAATCAAACTCGAACTCCTTAATTTGTCAAAAATTTGATCATATTGTTAAAAATATATCATAGTTTATACTATTTAATATAACTCGATCACCAATGCTTTAGTGAAATGCCTTCATTTCCTAAAAACCTATGTTTCCTATTTTTTTGAAATTTACAATCTTTATCGATTATCATCTATTAATTACATCTATTTCTTTGTTTTTTCTAGCATATGATCAAGGATGGGTCTTTGTAGATGGCTATAGGTGGACAGCACGTGAGATAACGAGTTTCAATTATGTTCCAATTATTCATCACCCATTACATTAGATAAATACAATGTATTGCTTGATTTGGAACTTTGCACAATACATTCAAATTCCCTTCATACCAGCTTTACAAAACATCTTCGAGATTACTCAAATCATTCGAGAGGCCACGGATGAGTTATGGGAGTCATACTTTGAAATTTTACATATTTGAGCTAAATTAGCCCAAATTCAATATCATTACAAGGCTAGATTGAGATTTGGAAATAGAAATATGAATTAACAAATCAAGTTGAACCCACTTTAGATAGTCGAAATATCCATATTCTATCACAACATCTAATTACTCAAGATGATTCGAGAACAAGGAGCCTAAATTTGTCTCTAAATTTTTAAAACAAATATATTGATGACAATGATTAAAACTTCTTCAAATAATCTAAGATGGATTATTACGAGCTCACTTTCAAGAACCCATCCTCATCTAAAGATTCTTATTTGATTCAGATCTCTAGATTATAGCTTATATATCTTAGTTTTTCATTACGTATTTGTAATAAAATCTGAAGCTATAACGATTATAATTTTTATCCATCCAAATATCATGATTTCTTATATATATTGCTTGATTGCATAAACAGTGGGTTGACATCCTTGTGAGGAATTCCTTTGACTTTCGTGTGAATGACTTCGTCAGAAACCCACTTACTATTATTACTCATTAAAAATTTGGTGCGGTTTTTATTGTGATGTCATATTTGCATGAGAGAGATATGAGCTATTTCAACACGTGGTGTGAGTTTAATACAATATAAACACATCAATGGGTAGCGGTAAAATTTGTCATCTTCAAGGTTTGATAGTTTTAGTTTCTTGTTTATTAACTTAAATTGAAGAGGAAATTTTTTTCTAAACACTTTCTCTCCTATTTTCTTATAACAACAGGTCCATGATTATTTTTAATTATCTCTAGAAATATTAATAGAATCTAGGCCTAAAAATAGATCTCCTATTTTTCACCCACTAAATTTAAGAGGTTTCTTGGGGTGTGGGGACGGAGAGGGGGTGTTGGAGTTTCCCCTATAGCTTTAGGTTGATTTTTACCCATGTAGAACATAATATGCATTCCCACCAATAATTTATGGTTATTTTAGAGGGAAATATAATTTTTTATTTACCTACAAATTATCCAAAATTGTAGTGAGATCCTATAATATCTCATCACGTATTGTTAAAGAAACTAATAAAAACATCGAGGACCTAAAAATTACTAAAATGCTCCTAAATTTTCTTAAGAAACCCGCTAACATATTTATGGATCCCCATTTCATGGGACCATTCCCTTAGCCTCAAATTGGTTTCATAATTGATATTATGTGGAAGAGTATACATATATATCGTGGTTAAAATTGTGTAGAAGTGTACGTAGGTGTGTTGTGTACAACAATTATATAACTTCTTTCAACCGACCTATATATAATGCATTGATAATGATGGATGGAATTATTATTTGAGTTGTAAAATTGTGATTGAAGAATTCCAAATGTGTATTGTTACTTAAATTACTTCCACTACAATAACATAAAATATTGCCAATTATTTATATATTTCTATGATAGTGAATATTAATGTTACAAAGAAATGGAAATTCACATAACAAATTTTAGAATCAGTAATCTGTTGATGGCAAATCACATAAGCACCCCTAAATGTCTACAACTCGATGGGTTGATACTCTCAAATTGAGATTGCATAACATGGAGATTTTCCCAAGTGTGGGACCTTGCGAATCGGGAAATCTCTCCGGATGAAGGCCGGTTCCTATTCCTTTGTTTAGATGCACACATAAAAATGCAGAGGGTTCACTAAAAAACCTAATCTAACTTTCCAAGGAGACAGGGTTGAGAAGATGCAAGAAAATAAACCTAATCTAGCCAAGGTGATGCACCAAAGGAATGATGAACAACTGTTTTGCCAATAAACACAAACCATAAAAATGTAATACAATAAACATGCACAGGTAACCAAGGCTGCAATAAGAGATCATTTGAATGCAATGAATACAAGAGAGGGTTGAAATCATCCACAAACCATTTTTTATTGCTCCAAATATTGATATACCCATTACTAATGCCCAAAAGGCACAAACATGCATTATAGTTTAAATGGAAGGTCTGAAATTCCAAAAATTTTCCTCCCAAAGAGAAGAAGGGAGGGGTAAAACAAGAATGTTCAACCTTTAGAAAGAGGCCCCTCCTTATAATTTATATGAAGAAAAGAGAGGGTTCCAGAAGAGAGGAATTCAAAATCTACCCCAACCACCTCTAGATTGCATTTTATTCATCTCATTATGATAGGTAGGTGAGAACCCTAAGAAACCCAAAAAATGGCAAACCGTATTTTGAATTTTTTTTGAAGAATTTTTTTCACCCTATAAGCTTTCCGAAAAGTCCAACCTTGTGTGTAATCCGAGCTCTCGTGAAAATTTATGGCCATTTAAATATTTACTAAGTCAGGGATTGCTTCCTTTTCAGTTCGGTTCTAAGTGCTTTATTAAATATTGCATTAGGTTTGAAGGGTGCCTCGACATGTGTTTCGATGCTTATGTTTTCTCGAAACCCACTTCCACCAATTTGCCAAGATTTCCTTTGTTTCGGTTTCAAGTTGGACTTACATATGAATTGGGTTTTGAATGTGGCTCGACATGTTTTTGCCCCATGTTTTCTAGACTTGTTTCCCAACTTCAAAACATGATTTTCCTAGGTAGTGTTTCACTTTTTCTAACTCCCAAGCATCAGACATGTCTCATGCGATTTTCACGCTTCATGTCTCGTGTTTCTTGAAACCCAAACCCAAAAAATTCTTTTCAGTGTCAGTTTTTAACCATGGGCAACATATTTTCGACATTAATGCATCCTCCAAAACCCGAAATGAAGGATTCAGAATTCTAGACTTGTTTTCATGCATGAAAACCCGAAATGACCTAGGTGGGAGTAGAGGCATGCAATGCACCCTCCGAAACCAGAAATGAAGGATTTTGATTTTCCTTGATTTCCATATTATGTTTTTGTCTATATTTACCTAGGGGTAGATATATATAACCTATAATCATTACTTCTATTTTATGATTATTTATATAAGTGACATGTGAAATCACAAAAAGTGATGTAAGAGCATAAATTTTTTTGTATCCTTTTATCCATAAATTTATTATTGGTAAGGGATTAGTTAATTAATTTTCTATTAGTGTATTTATATGTTTTATTAAATATTGGTGCATGTTAGGTTTTATAGATATGTTGTTTTTATTTTCTTTGGTTTATAACTTTTTATTTATTTTTACCTTTTATAATTTGAAATATCTTGGACATTATTTCACTCCTCTTGATTCCATTTTTTATTTTGGCTGATTTTTTCTTCTTCTTTCTCTTTTTCAATTTCTCTCTTATCTATTTTCTTCTATATAGTCCTAAATGATACCACTTTTTAAAATATAGAACTAGTCACACATACTATTAAATTTTTCTATCCCCTTGTTTTGATTAAGTATAATATAGTACATTAATTAAAATCAAGTAACTAAAAACCATTATTTTTAAAATCTATTTTTCAAAAATAAATTTGAACTATAGCTATGCTTATAACTAAGCTATATGTAGTCTAAAATACAATCTATATTCAAGTCCTAAAGTCAATCTATAATTGGGTCCCAAAGTCAATCTATAGTAGGGGTGGTAAATATAACTTATATTTGGGTCCTATAACAACCTATAGTCATCGCCTTACTCTATTGTTATATTCAAAGTAATATTGACCTATAATCGAATTAATCTTATGATTTAAGTCAAATTAATGGTGACGTATAGTCAAAAACTAATGTCATGTTATTTTCACTAAGCTAATGTCATCTCACTTTCAACCCATAGTTGCAGTATATAGTAAAAACTATAAGGTGAAATTATCGTAGCTATAGAATGATGTTAGGATTTGATTATAGGTCAAAATAAGGTCATTTTGGATGTTTCTTTTAAAACATAATTAATTTACATATTTAATTATTGTCTAAGGACTCCCACCATTATTAGGTCAAACTAAGGGCATGTATGTTTTTTAAAATTATCTTGTTTATGGATATGGAATGACTCTAAAATACTTAAAAGTGTCTTTAACTATGTCACTAATCACTCCAAATGTACTTCTTATTTCTTATCTTATTTGTTATAGAAAATATAATTTCACATGTACATTACATATATTGGTATGTATAATTAGTTCGATGTTAGTAGACAAGATTCCATGATAATGTCCTTTTTAATATTTACTTTCTAATGACATACTCTTATTCTAGATATATTAATATTCATTTCTAAAATAATAAAGAAATTTATTTTTCATATATTGTTATAAGTGTTTCCCACTAATTGGCCACAAATATTTTCAAAATTGAATAGTAAATAAATATTTAAAAATATGTTAATAAAATAAATCAAAAGTTCAGTAAATAATTGATGTATTGAACTTAGTATATCTGATCTCTTTAAAAATGTGTATATTCATTTTATACAAATTTGATTAGTTTATAGTATGGGGACATTTTTTCTAGCAAAAGAAAATAACAAAAATGGAACATAGGTATATGCTTTGACCCATACTATATTTTACTAACATGTTAGGATTATGTAACTCAATGATTTTACTCCATGTTTTTTATTCCTTACCCATAATGTATAAGTTGTAGTTCTTTCTAGTGATACATATTGTAGTTCCCATTACATGTTGACTTCCAATCCACAAACAATACAATATAATAGAGGGATGTATAGAATCAATGAATAGTCTCCTTGTGGTCCTCAACTTCAACTACGATTATTAAAAAATATCCTACAAAATCCTCTCTTCCAACTAATTTTTTTAAAAGACTTAATAACATCAAAGATCAATTTAAAAACACCGAAGTTACTATATTCTTCCTTGATTTACTTATCAAAATTAATATTTATATAAGGAAATTATTTTTAAATATTTATCATAAACCACATTATTATGTAATATTAAGCCTTATTAAATTTCCTCTATTATTATATCCATGATTATTTTAGCAAAAATCACTACCTTTTAGAGTGATGAAGTGTTGCCATGAGATAATTCTGATGGACATTATCCCTTCCATAGAATTATTTTGATGGTACGGTCTAAATTAAATATTCTTTAGTTTAGATGAAAGTTCAAAGGGGTATCCATTCCGCAAATTTTCCTAGTGCATGATCCTAGCTTCATCCCTTTTGAAGATGCCTTAGGATTTTGCACTCGACAAAAATTCATGCTTGGTGGATTTTTCAGAGCCTAACAACTTCACCAATCGACTAACCAGTTGTTGAATCCATAGATAGCTTTCATTATCCCGTATATAAAAAAAATTTCCTAGAAGAGAAAAAGTCTAGATTTTAAAAATATAAAGTGAATCATTTCTTAAAAGGGACACCCGCTTTGCCCTTCGCTAAATCCCATATAGTGATCAAGGGTTTGTGGAAAATAAAATAAAAAGACACTTGGAGAAATTAACTTAGGCATATTACTCGGCCCTAAGACCACGACAAAAAAACACCTCAAGTTCTATGTAATGATGTAAGCTACAAAGATCCTACTAAAAATACCTATAATATATTATACGGGATTTGAGTTGGTTCAAGAAGTTAAAGGACACAAATTTAGCATAACACATCGTATATAAAAAATTACAAATGAGAATTTATTCCTTACATACAACCATAATGTGGCCACACCGAAATGCATATCATCATTAAACAAATGTCTTTATTTATAATTTTTTGAAACTACACAAGAAATAATAAGTAAATATAATAAATTAGGGCTACTTAGTGTTATTATAAATGGATCGTAAATCTCTAGTAGTTGAAAACATATTTTCCAAATCCATTTTTGTAGTATTTAGTGTTGGAAATAGATTATTTCTCCCCACATGCTTTTACTATTATTAATAAAAGAGAAAAGAAACTTTTTTTTCCATGCATAGGTTAATTTTAATTAGATGTTCCTATTTTTAAGATAAAGAATTTTTTTAAAAAAGCTTTGTTTACATGAGCAAAAGCATGTGCTATTTTTAGTCAATAGTTTTACTATTAAAATTGCTCATTTTTTAGAGTTGTATGTTCTATTGTTAGTGAAATACATATATGTATTGAGGAAATTGTAAGTGTTTTTACACACATATTGTATTGAGATGAATCTCTTATGGGGAAGAAGATATATATGCACAAAAGTGATAATTTTAGTGTTGAATACTTTGTTTCTTTGCAACATTATTTATTTTATTTATTTTGTTCGTTGTTTTATTTTCCTTATTTCTACAAATTGGTATACTATTGTTGTTTCTTAGAAAATTTATAATTGACAACAAGTTATGGATTCTATATCCAAATCAGAGACATTAAAATTTATAGAAAGAATTAGAAGTAATGTTCATTAACTATGAAGGAACTATTTAGATCCTAGGATGTGTGGTACATTTTAGAGAATGGGTACAAAGATCCCACAAATGCAACAACGTATAGTGCACTCTCACAAATAAACAAATATACTTTGAAAGAATTAAGAAAGAATGATAGAAAATATATTTTCTATATTCATCAAGTTTGCGTGCATGAAAGAATCCCGCCTAAAGTGGCAATAACTAATAAAGCACAAATAACATGGGACACTCTCCAAGTCATATCAAGGTAAGGAGAGAGTAAAAATTCCAAACTACAATTACTTTGAAGAGAATTTGAAAACATGTCAATTAAATATTCAGATTCCATAGAATCATTCATTACTTTTAGTAGTTAGTTTAGTCAATCAAATTAAATCTCATGGTAAAAATATTGAATATAGAAGAATAATTGAAAAGTTGCTTAGAATTTTTCCTACAAATTTTGATCCTTTTGAAGTTTCTATTACTCAAACTAAGGATATGAGTCCATTTTCAATTGATGAGTCAGATGCATCACTAATAAATCATGAACTAAGGTCAACAGTCACATGTAGTCAGAGATAAATATTTTTCATCGTAGGTATTAGGAGTTTGTGCAAGAGTAAGAGGAAGCATCAATCCTAGAGGAAGAGGAATAATTTCATCTAGAGGACACAAAAGTGGTCCATCAAACTCAAGTGGAAATGTACATAGTTAATATAAAAATCATAATAAGTTTTCTTGTCGAGACAGATAAGTCCTATGTGAAATGTCATTCTTGCAAGAGATATGGGCATTATGGTTATGATTACAACAAAAACAAGTATGATTAGAACATGTAGAATCAAAATAAGGTCGGGAGATCTAATCTGAGCTCCATGTTTATCGTGCATGCATAAATATTTTTTAAGCAACACCTTCTTTATCTCCTATTGAGAGTAATCTATCGAAGAGAGCCATTGTTTTGTATTTTATCTAGATTCCCGTTGCATTAATCACATGTCGTAACTATAACGCCCATAAGAAATGACATTATAAAAACACACCACAACCTAACACTTGACCCAAAAATTGTGACTAATTTTTTTGTTTGAGATATAAGAAGGTTACAAGTGTGGTTGACCATGGTTCATTAAATTAACTTACATCACTAAAATCAACTTTAAGATTGTTAGGCCAGTCTAGTTAAAATATTACATATTAAAATTGCTTTATCTCTAAGGTCAATTAATTAAAAGTCAATTAAGGAGGTTCATAGTTTAATTTACTCATTAATTGTTTTCTCTTCTTAGTTAATGTTCAATCCTAATGTAGTTGACCTCATGATTAATTACTTTAGTTTTATTATCCTAATAATTTAAAGTCATTTTATTAATTTCATAAAACATACTAATAATTAATAAAGACTTTACACTCTTAAGGCAATTAAATTGTCCCATTCACCCATCTACACATACCCTTAAGGATTTAATTTAAAAATTAAAATACATTTCTACCAAAAATGTAGGGTTAATCCTCCACCCTTAGACCAAATCAATCTTGGCCACTAGATCCTAGGGTTCCAAACTAGCCCTAAATTTTTGTCCGAATTTATATTAAAACCTTTCCTTCATTCTATTCTCCTCATTTGGTTTATTTTTTTGTTGAAAATTTCAGGTTGAGAGGAGGAAGCCATGGGAGAAAACAAGGAAGAAGTAAGGAGGATTCTATAAGGAGATCTACTTAGATTAGTTTAGATGTAAATCTATCAATGTGGTCTATTTCATTCAAGGATTGAAGGGGTTTCCTTCACCAATCTGATTTTATTTCAAGATATTTGTATTTGGGTTTTCAAATTTGGGGCAAACCCTACCCCCATTGTTATAAATGAAAAGAATGTTTTAATTCAACATTTTTAGGTTTTTATTGCTCAAATCCATGCGATTACTCATTGTTTTCTTGTTGTTGATTATTAGTTAAATTTTACAAATTAAAATTTAGTATAAACTAGTTAAAATTTTAGCACAAGAGCGGATCCAAGAATTTTTGTCGTAAGTGACAGTAACCACCTTCCGTGAGAAGACCGAAGGTCTTGGGTTCTCCCCTACTTGGGTGACAAACCATTAACTGCTGCCCTACTGAGTAGTGGTTTTGAGACCACTGCCTTAGCCTCGAGCCGGAGTTATGGGACCGCCACTTACATAGGGCATCGGTCCTATTTCAAAAAAGCAGAACCTAAAACTTAAAATTTCACAAAAACTAAAAGTTACTAAGATGAGCTAAAATACATTATGAGCTTATTTTTGTACATCTAGATTTCCATTTTTTGGATTTATTTCTATTTTGTTGATCCTTAGTTAAATCTACTCGTTTAGGCATTTTCAAATCCAAAAAGGTACATCTACTTACTAGAATGATTTAATTTGTTTAAATAATCTTCATTTAAATTCCATTAGAAAAATAAATCTAAATCTAATTTTACATTGTTATTTTCTTACTAAATAATCAACGTTCCCAAATAACAACATACTTCAAATTTGTTCTCTCGGTCCCATTTTTACTATAGCAAATATATGTTCAAGAAAACTATAAAAACTTTATTTTCCAATCAAATTTACTATGTATACATTTTCAACATCTACAACTTCTATATTTCCTTCTTTCTCATATACAATAAACAACTTCATAATGAAATTATACTTTCTTTTCCATTGAGTATAACCCATTTCTTTAAAAACATAGAACTTCCTTTCACTCAAACAACCAAACTCCAAATAAAGGGAATCACTTTCTTTTCTATTTCACAAACAACTTTACAACAAAAATCTCTCTTCTCCTTTTCAATATATAATACAACTTTCATAACTAACAATGGGATATAATTTTCCTTTAATAGTTCTATAAAATTTCCTCCACTTAAAGTGGGAAATCATACAAGAATATATGCTAAAAGTAGAATAAAAAATTACAAGTTTCTCCCCCGTAAGTGGGAATAATACAAAGGAAGTTTCACAAGGTCTACAAAAACTCCAACCTTCACAACTCCAACAAGATAGATCCTCAAAGATTTTATTTATTCACAAAAATGGGGGAGAAGCAATGCTCTCCACTCCAACCAAGATATCCAATGAAGAGGAGAAGCCATCCTCCATTGGCCGCCGAGCTGAGGGGGACATTCATTTCATTTTGAAAGGTTTTCTTCACACTCGCACCTATGTTTTTTGAGGTTGATAGATATTTCCAAGAAGCAAGGCCTTTGGGGTATGCGTTTTGAAAATTATACTCATGTGTTCCAAGAATCTTCTTCCCCATCAGCTTTTTCAACCCTCCAGATCACCTTATCAAATCGATCGCACTATGGTGACAGGACTCGACTCTGTGTTTATTTTGACAGAATTTGAAAATATAAAAAATAAACCTAATGAGTCGGTACATGATTTCAACACAAGGTTTAATAAGACCTTGAGAAGATTTCCTATTAGAATAATGCCTTGTGATGAGTCATGTTTGATCAAATATACTGATGCATTTGATAAAAAGGGTACATATTATTTAAGAGACAAAAACCACACAAATTTGAGGCACGCCTTTACCATGGCTTTGTAAATAGAAAATAATATCAAGGTAATTGGAAAGCCTCCAAAGAGAGAAGATGTAAAGCTGGTTAACCCAGAAAATCCCCAAACAAGTAAGGCTTCTGATTTGGAAGAAGTTGTGAAGACTTTGGCAGGGGTTGTCAAAGAAATATCCTACAAGCTATCTCAAGTTGAGAAGGGAATTGGGAAGAGCTCACAAGGTCAACACAGAATTAAGGTGAATACAGGTTCAAAATCACCAAATATCTAATGAAAGAGGCAAGGGACCTATTGGATTGTGAAATAGATGTAGCCATGCCGTGGATAACAGAGTAATGGTACCCGATCCTTTGGTCATCGATTTGTTGTGGTGGAGGAGACAAATGTCATTGATGATGTGACAAATGTTTCATGCCCCATGCTCCATGTGAAGAAGATCAGCAAGAAAAAGAATAAGCTGATGATAATGATGATGATGTATGCATGATGGGTTGCTCCATAAGCTCACAACAAGGGGCAACTTCTACCGAGGTGATAAGTTCCCGCATTTCTGCCACCTTTGGGATTCCATTCATAGGGTACCCATTATTCCTCCCTCATACTTTAGAAGTAGATATTGTACAAGATTTTGAATTTCCCAATAATGAATTTGAATATTTAAGGGCTTTAATGATAAAGAATTATGATGGAGGCATCCTCTAAGGAGCATAGAAAGTTACCGATGAATGTTATCGTGGCTCAAGAGAAAGAATTTAATACAAGAAGTAAGGTTGTGAAAGGGCAAGGCCTCAAGCCAAGACAAAATCTCCTTACTTTCAAACATTCCTAAAGAGGCTCTTAGGAAAGATGCACTCGTTAAAAACCCCGTAGTTCCAAAAAAAAAATCACACCCTCCCCATGCCCAAGTTGTCAAAACCTTGCACCACCTAATGAATGTATTTGCTTCCTTCCAATGCTACCTTGCCAAGAAATTCCCATATGATATTGCCCAAGTCTTAAAGTGAAATCAAAGTATCTCTGTTCTAATTGTTGAGCTTCTCGGATCCCCGAGCACAAAAAGAGAGCATTTGAATACTTGGGGTTGAAAAAGAGAAGACCACCCTAAGCGTAAACATAAACATTATGGAGATACCACTTGTCATTGAAAAACTAGAAGAACCCCTAGCATCAAAAGAGCTATATGAGAAACATGAGGTCTACTTGGGGACATCCTTGGTGGACTCTAAAATGAATGTGGATCCATTCTTCACCAATTTGATCATTAAGGATAGATTGCTGCATAACCGCATGTTTGACTCGGGGGCATCACGCAATGTCATGCCTTTGGAAGTCATGAATGAGCTAGACATCAAAGTGACAAAGAGCCTATGGGAAGTGTACTTTGCTATGGAATCTAGAGGGGTGCCAGGTAGTGGGATGTTTGAAGGGTCTAGTGGTATAAGTTGTAGCCTACCTAGGTAAAAATTTAAAACTTGATGTTGTCATAGTTGATTGTCCAACCAAGTTGGGTATGTTGCTGTCAAGAAAATGGGCCACACAAGTGGTAGTGGGAGTGTCCAAATGGACATGTCTAATGCCGCCATCCCAAGTGATGGCATCCTTGTCGTGTTGTATGGGGAAATGAAAATGTTGCATCTTATTGAGGATCCCAACAATGCATCCTATGAGGTATTTTACACAAGTGTTGATGCGAGATAACTTTGTGGGATTTGGTGATGGGAAGGAGCACAAAATTGAAGAATGCAATCGCTTTGAATAGGTAGGATCTCCTTGGAATATATTGTTTGATGGAGCTTTCTCCATGTTTGGGAATGGTTCTGTGTTGTTCTATTATCTCCTGGTCGGAAAATATGTTTTCTCCTTCAAACTCAACTTTGAGTGCACCAACAACATTTCTGAGTATGAGGCATTGTTGTTGGGTTTAAGAATTTCCTAGAACTATGGTGTCAAGGACATCATTGTCAAAGGAGACTCAAAACTAATTGTAAAACAAGTCAAAAAAATATATGCCACAAAGAATCAGCAAATGAAGTAGTACAAGCATGAAGTTTGGGATTCCATTGAGATGTTTGATTCATTCAACATTGTGCATCATGATAGGAAATTCAATGACTTGGAAGATAAGCTTGCAGTGTTGGGGTCTCGGTTTGAAAAATGTACAATGTCCCCATATTGTGAGTATGAAGTTGAGCTATTGACAAGACCTTTTGTCCTTGAAAACATTAAGCATTGGTAGGTTTTTGATGATGATGCTCAGATCAAAAGATTTCTATAGAATAAGGGAGAGTTTTTTTATCAATGCACTGATTTGGAGTCGATGGTATGTACAATTGAGGGAAATTAAGATTTGTTTAGCAAGGGCATCATCCAACTTAAAACCAACACCATTCCTAGAGGGATGTTTGTTCTTGAGTCCAATTTTGATAATGTTGATCGCATTGGTAATAGATGTATGGAAGCCTCGAGGGATATTAAGCAACATGACCTTGGCAAAAGGAGAAGCCAAGGAATATTTGGTTAGGTAAAGCAACCTCAAGAAGGAGGAGAATCATTCATACATCCAGCTTATTGAAAAGATACCAAGATTGCATGGTTTGGACCTATTCTAAGCTAAAAGCATACAGAGAGGACTGTTTCAACATGAGATTCCCTTGGAATCTAATGCAAATCTAGTCGGAAGAAATAAAGGCCCATCAAGTGCACTCTTATCCCTCAAGATGCAAGAATAACTAAATAACCTAAGATATTGACGGATTATCCATCCCACAAGGTATTCCTTTCGGGTTGCCAACCTAGTACTAGTCAGAAAGAATGGTGATATCAGGTTATGTGTGGATTTTAGGAATCTGAACAAAGCTTCAATGAAGGATAACTATCCTTTACCTAACATGGAACACATGCTACGATTAGTGACTGGTTCTGAGTTTCTTTCGACCTTATATGGTTTCTCTAGGTACAACCAAGTTGTGGTGAAGGAATCAAAAAGGATCAAAATAACCTTTACTACTCCTTGGGGGAACTATGTTTATATAAGGATACCCTTTGTCCGATGAATGCTAGAGCCACCTTTCAAACAACAATGGATGTTGCTTTTGCTGGTTACATCAACAAGTTTATTGAAGTGTATCAGGGATGATGTAACTATATTTTCTAGAAAGAGAGGTGATCACCTGCTACCCTTGGAGAAAATGCTTGATAAGATGTAGAGAGTATGGCATTTCACTTAATCCAAAGAAGTTCCATTTTGAGGGTAAAGGAAAAGTTTCTTGGTCACATAATGTCACAAGAGGGAGTGATGATTGATCCTAAAAGAGTAGATTTCATTAGCAAATTCCTAATTCCAAGAACCAAAAAGGAATTCAATCCTTCTTTGGGAAAATAAATTTCATCAAAAGGTTCATATTAAACTTTTCTGAGATAACCATTCCAATCACATCTATGCTTGAAGAAAGACCATGTCATCAAATAGGAGGAGGCTGCCATCCAAGATTTCAATGGGATTAAGGAGTTACTAAAGCATGCACCGCATTGATAGCTCCGCATTATAAGAAGCCTTTCCAACTATTTTCCTTTGCTTCGTGAGGACACTATTTCTTCTGTCCTACTACAAAAGGATGATGAAGGAGCTGAGAGGCCTATTTTCTTTTCAGTAATTCCTTGCGGGGGCTGAGATGAAGTACACTATCAAGGAAAATCAATCATTTGCCTCGATAAAAGCAACAAAGGTTTTCAGTGCCTTATATTCTAAGTTCTAAAATTCTTTTTATGTTCCCCACACCATGGTCAAGGATATCTTATCGAGATGGAATTCTCAAGAAAGAGGTGCAGGTGGGTGAACAAGTTGCAATAATATGACATGGACATCTAAAGCACGAAGCTAGTGAGAGGTTTGGGCTTGGCTAAGCTTATGGCAGGGAGCAACTTACAAACTATTCGTAAATGAGGTAGAAGAAGGTAGGGTAGATGTTTTTCAAACATTGATGAATTTTGAGTGGTATAAAGATTTAATCTTTAATCTTAGAAATTTGAGCTTCTCTCGACACTTAAGTAAGAACCAAGAGAGAGCCCTTAAGTTGGCCTCCCAAAAATATGTCATCAATGATTATGGGTTAGCTTGGAAGAACCCGAGGGATTCCTCTTAATGTGCATTATCAAGAAGAAGACCCCAAGATAATTTTTGTTCTCCATGGAGGAGTTTGTGGGGGCACTTTGTTGCAAGAGTCGCAACACACAAGATCCCGAGGGCTAGTTATTGGTGGCCAAATCTCTTCAAGGATAAAACCTTGTTGGTTAGAAGATGTGAAATTTGTTAGCGCTTCTTTGGAAGAACGAAAGTAAGCAATGGGGAATGTATTTCTTTGGTGATATTTTAGACCCTCAAGTGCTAGCTATAAGTGGATCCGTGTGGAAACTTATTATTTTACTAACTGGGTGGAAGCAATCCCCACCAGAAGGAAACACACCAAGTTGTCATGGATTTTGTGCTAAACAACATCATCTCGCAAAGTTTGGGGTGCCACCAAGATTATTGCTTGACAATGCCATGAGATTTACAGGTAAAACTTTGGTGATAATGTGTAAGGAGTATGAGATCAACCCGACATATGCCTCTAATTACAATACCCAAGGAAAAGGACAAGCCGAGTCCAAGAATAAAAATTTGTTGAAGATCATCCGAAGATCACCGGAGTAGAACAAGAAAAAGTGGGGTTGAAAAGTTGAAGTTTGTTGTTTGGGCGAATAGGATCACTTTGTCAAGAGGGTGACTGGAAAGAGTTCATTTGAGTTGGTATATAGAACTCAGTGCCCCGCTGCCTCTACATATGCAATTGAAAGGAACGATAACCAGATCGTACCAAGCCAAGAACACAGATGCTAATCAAACACCACGATCTATAAGATGAATTAAATTCACCAGAATAACTTTACATAAACCTTTGCAAATAAATGAGAAGCAATATCATATATTATTATGGAACTCAATGCAATACATTGAGAATGGGCCTTGCTTATATAAGCAAGGAATAACAATCTAAGAACCAATCAAGGTTGTAGATCAAGCCATAAATAAAGGAAAAAACTAGTCATCAAAGAACTAGTCAAGACCATAGATTTAGGAGAGAACTAGACATCAAGGATCTAGTCAATACAGTAGATCAAGGAAAGAACTATACCTAACAACTAGATAATATCTCCTAATATCTCAATAAGATAAAATAAATATCCACAAACATAAGTGGGTGAGGATAAATAAAATAAAGGTAAATAAAGTACCTAGGTGAACATGAGCTAAGGTAACTACCTACTCTAACACCCCCTCAAGTGAAGCTAGGGGCCAAAATAGAAGTGGCATGTCCACAAGATGAGTCCTGAAAATTGGGCTATATGAGGTACTCATGTACAATAACTGAGAAAAAGGGACACCTCAAGGTACCCAAAACCAGTAAAAACAAAGTAAAGAGAGTAAAGACCCGATCCAAGGCATCCCAAGAAGCTCGGCTCAAAAAAATCGTACAATGCTGAAGAAGTTTGGTGTGCACTATGGTCTAAATCCACTGCTTGATCACAAAACTCAAAAACAAATGACACTGGGCTCCACCAAAATAGCTCCATACAAGGAGACTGTCAACGGAGTGATGTCGAAAGTGCAAAAAAACACCAAACATAATTCGATCAAGTGCTACAAATAGGTGTGCCACGATCCAAGAACAATAACCAAAGCAACAAGGCAAGGACACAAAATCCAAAGTGTCACGATCCAAGAAAAGCCAAGGTAACAAGGCAAGGACACAAAACCCGAAGAAGCAGGATCAACACCACACCCTCCCATACTGCTGAATGGGTGGAGTGGCGCTACAAATCTGTATGAGTTGTCAAAACAACTACTCGAACACTGAAAAACTAACACTGGGCTCCACCAAAATAGCTCCCCCACAAGAGAGATGTCAACATGCCACAAGTGTCAAAAATACAGATACAAAATCTCTCAACAAACAAGAGAGATACACTACACTCGCTAAAGAAAAATGCTCAAAAAAAAAAATGATCACAATGCAAAATGTATAGAAAGTGGAGCAAGAGGCTGAATGGTGAAGGATCCATGCCTGTAGAGTCCTCTCAATGAATGCCTATGTCATCTCCATGAGTGATCAGATATCCACCCCAAATCAACGCAGATGGATGAAGAAGATGCCTACATATGACTTGGTGCAAAATGCACAATGGGTGCATGCAAAAGAACATCAGAATGTGTGTCGAGGTTGATCTTGTCTAACAACTGAAATCTCAGGTTTCTCAACCCTGAGTGAAGATGTAGAACTCATGTGTTTCTCAGGATCCTCAGAAAGAGTCGAGTGAACAAAAAAATGAGCTTTGTCAATGTGTGATCCCAATGAAGTATTTGCTCGAAAACCAATGTCATGATAAGAATTCCACTTCACATGTGGAATAGAGGAAATAATACCCTGTGAATGTCCACCAATGACTCCTCTTGTGAGACCCATAGAATGGAGCATGTGAGAACTTAATGCAAAGTGGTATGCTTCTTATAAAAGCCATGAAACGAGCGAAGTAGAATACATAACATGTGGTACTGTAATAGGCACAAATGTGGAAGAGCATGCAGTAACAAGCCTCATAGGTTTAGAAGCATCAAAAACAAAGTTGAGGCTAAAAGACCGCATCAATGTCATAGTGGGTATAAGAGCAAAAACTACAAGTGGACTAGGAGCATGGATATGGTTGTCCACAATATGATGGTGATGTTGTAGGCTAGCAAGTTTGTTCTGCAAGGAGTGTATTATTGTATCCTTATCATGAATGAGTGATTGTAGAAGAGAATTTCACTTCTTGAGCGATCTATTTTCTTCCAAAATTTTTACAATATCCTCTTGAAGTCCACATACTTCAAAGAAAAGCATATCATTCTCATAATCCATGATAGGTACAAACTGTAACTCCCAAAAATTTAGGACGTCGGGCTCATCCGAAATTGCATCCACGATTGATTATAACAGTCCTCCATATTTGGCACTTTAGAATTATAGTGCAAGTCTCAAAATAAATAACTCCAATGGAAAGAGCATGAGAAAACAAGCACTTTTACAAAAAAACGACACTCAAAACCGAGTTACTGATCAAAAGTTACAAGTTTTTACTATTTTTCTCATATTTATCGTAGGTTCCACTAAAACAAAGTAAAATGTTATTGCCTTCACCACAGAAATAAAATTAAAGGGGGCTGAAGTTAAGCACCTACTAGTACGAATCACAAGTAATAAGCCCTCATACGACCATACCATATGACCAAGGGCTAAGGATTTTAATGGGGATTACATACGTGCATAGCATCCGTGGACCCCTGCCAAAAAAAGAAATAATCAAAACCCTTCCCGCGTGCAAACCGAGAAAGCTAAGCTGCGCAACAAAAATTGCCCCGCACCGATCTCAAAAAAACCAAGAGATCCCGTAAAAATCCCGTGATTTATTTTCCGATGGGCATGAATCCCGAGGTGATCTTTTTGCTTCTCTATAACAACAAAAAAACCACAAAAAATGATTGTCTACAGAAATGGCCAAGTTTATAGTCGATCTTAGGGTTTTCATGCCTTTCAGATCCAATGGAAGCATCTGTTTTCCATAAAAATGCATGAAGCAAAAATATATGACCAAATCCCAAATATATGAATACACAAATAATTTATTTACAAAATAAAACTTACAGACGGATGCTAACAGCAATCTCCAACTCTGATACCATAAAAGGAACGATAACCGATCGTACTCAAGCCAAGAACACATATGCTAATCAAACACCATGATCTATAAGATGAAATCAATTCACCACAATTACTTTACATAAACCTTTGCAAATAAATAAGAACTCAATGATCTATTATAGTTTGCCATGATCTATTATAATGGAACTCGATGCAATACATTGAGAATGGGACTTGCTTATATAAGCAAGGAATAACAATCTAAGAACTAGTCAAGGTCGTAGATCAAGCCATAAATCAAGGAAATAAATAGTCATCAAAGAACTAGTCAAGACCATAGATTTAGGAGAGAACTAGACATCAAAGATCTAGTCAATACCGTAGATCAAGGAAAGAACTCGTCAATACCATAGATCAAGGAAAGAACTATACCTAACAACTAGATAATATCTCCTAATATCTAAATAAGATAAAATAACTATCAACACACATAAGTGGGTGAGGATAAATACAATAAAGGTAAATAAAGTACCTAGGTGAACATGAGCTAAGGTAACTACCTACTCTAACAAAGAATTATCTTCATATCATTTTATGAATAGATGGAAGATTAAGAGATAGGTCCTTACGATGCCCGCATTAATCAAATTATTGAGCTTGATGAAGAGAGAAGGGCATCCCACCAGAGGCATGTAAAGTTCATAGAGAAATTGAAGAAGTTATTTCACAAAAAGGTCACTCCTAGAGATTTCAATGTTGGAGATCTCATGTTGTTATGGAATAGCAGACATGAGGATAAGGGCAAGCATGGAAAATTTGAATCATTATGGATGGGCCCTTACTCCAAAGATGTCGGGGTTGGTGAGCATACCTTCTTCCTCAAGGACTTAGATGGTGAAATGATCGAGTTTCCTTTTAATGGAAGGCATTTGAAGACTTTCTTGGATTTATTCCTCTCAAATCAAAGCATAAATATCATGTACAGTGTATACTTTGTTGTTTTTTATCTATCTTTTGTGTGTTTTTGGATCGTTACGGTCTTCTCGGACCTATTTTTGCCAAGTTTCTCCATTTGTTTTTTAAGATGGCCATGTTTCCCTACTCTACATGATAACTCTTTTTCCCAATAGATATTTTTGGCACTTGGTTTACCTTTGTTCTTGTGGCACTCACAGGAGTTTCCATCCCGATTTAGAGCCGATATTGGTGCGCAAAATAGTCTCGCCCAAGTTTGCCTTTGAAAATCTATCAATTTATAGCCTCTAACACTTTCATTTTCCCCGTGTTGTGCTCGATTAATATATATTTCCATTTTTAATTTTTTTCCTTGGTCATGGATCATTTATGGGTCCATGGTTTGCTCCTTATTTCTTTGTTCCTCTGGAAAAGTCCTAAAAACTCGGTTTTATCATACCTTTCGGTCTCCATAGTTAGGATTTGTCTTCCTTATCTTTTTTTCCCTAAATACTTGAAGAAAATTAGTCGATGCATCTTTGAAAAACATATCTCGAGCCTAGTAAACATTTCTAAACTCTTTGTCCTTGAAGAAATTTTCATTTCTAGCTCGAGATGATTGTTTTTCTATATTTTATGGTTTGACAAGCATTTTCTCCAAGTCAAATTTGCATCATTGCATTGACGGGGATGTGGAATCTTTTGGTTGGTCAGGGGATGATGGGTTAATGCTTTAACTTATCACTTTTTTCCTTTTTGGTGAAAAGGCAAAATTGGTCCCGTGGCCCCACTTGTATCTGATTGGTTCTTTTGGTGCTTACGTGGCTTCTTCCAATTAGATGGGGTGTGGTGGGTCTATTTTTGAACTTGTTCTTTTTTGGCTACTTTGGAAAAAGTTTGAACTCACCCCGCGCCATGCTAGGCACCGATTGGAGCAAATTTAAGGGTAGGGAAAAAGTCTCACTTTGACCCCACAGGAGGACATGTGGAAGGTTTCACTTTTTTTCGAGGATAGAGCTGTGGGGAAAACTTGCAAAATTTTCCCTTTTCCGAAAGGGGAGTGAAATGTCATAATTTGGCTGTGGTCCCACTTTGGGACCTACCTTAGGACACATGTCGGCTGCTTTCCCGAGGCGAGATGTAGAGAAAATATGAAATTTTCCCAAAAGTTGTAAAAATTTAGAGGAAGCCCCAGGGTCCATTTTTAATTTTTGATCTTCCACGTGGATGACCCAAATTCAAAGAAAAGATCAACAGCAGTTGAGAGTTGAAATATGATTTTCCCTCCATTTTTCTGCAACACGTCCTGGAAGTGTGATTTTTCATGATTCTTTTGTTTTTTCTACACGCCAAGCAGAGAAGTAAGTTAATGTTGATATCTAAAGTTTGGTGGGAAGATCTGGAAGGTTCCTTTCACCATTAAAATGGTCTAACTTTCTTGCTCGATCATATTTTCTTTTTTTCTTCTCCAAAGCATGCAAAGACCAGATTTGAGAGATCATGGGTGGAAGTAGTTGGAAAATTGAAGGAAGAGTGATGTCCTAGAGCAAGGAGTTGATCATGGGGAGGCATTCGATGAAATATGCCCCTCGAGAACCCGAAGACATTTTGCAGATTTGATTATGAGAATCATGAAAGAATCATGGCCAACATTGGTGCATTAAACGTTTTTTGTCTTTTGCGGAGAAGGGGCTCCATTTTAAATGTTATAAATAGCAAAAAAATTCCTACAAATGGTTGGGAGTTTTTTGGAAAGTCATAGAATGATTTTTAGCAAAAAAATGTTAACAGAGCCCATCCATTTTGAAAATCCATCTAAGAAGCTTGTATATCTCTCTTTATATCAAATTCAATTATGTCAAGGTGGTTGCAAGTGTACAACCATTGACAAGCTTTGAGATTGTTATGGAAACTTTCCTTGCTGATAAATTTGATTAGAATTGAATTATTTTGTGTTAATCTTGAGTAAAATGTATTTATGTCATCTCTTAATCCAAGCAAGTATTTTTTTGTTTCATTGCAATCTTGTACCAATATCTAGTCCAATCACATAGGTCTCAGTCCTTGTGATATTTTAGTGGCATCTATAATCTCATTTCTCAAAATATCCTTCATCCGGGATTGAGATAAATGATTTAAAATCACTTTTCTTTCATTTTTGATAGAGATTGTCTGTAAACCTCTGGGTGTACCTCGTGTGGTTTGATTTGAATCTTAGTTCTTTATTGATTTTTCTAACTCAAGCCTTCATGGTAGAATCCCATAGGTTGTGTGAAAGAGTGCTAAGTTGGGCCTCCATTTAGGCACATATTCTAGTTGAAGAGACATTTCTAACTTTTGTGGCATTTCGTTGGCTAAAATCCCTCCATTTTGCATAAGCTCTCTAGAATTTGGTGAGTCAAGTTCATCCTGTCTCCCCTCCCACTAAAATTTATTTAAAAAACATCCAATCCCATCAACACTACCCCTGTTTTTCTCTATATACCCACACAAGACAAAAATCCATTTGCCAAAGTATGCAGGATAAATCAGGGTCTCAAATGTCTTTAGTAACCTTTACATTGTTGTGAAAGTATCTCCATGATCTTGAAGTGACAACTTGTGAAAGTCAGATTTGGTATGTTGATCATATTTTCCCTAAGGTATTCTCTACAAAATTTATGCAAAATAAGGGTACTTGTATCTCCTTTTTTATAACAAAGGTTAAAAAATAGGTTCTCTTACCTTGGTTGAAAGGCACAACCTAAAATAGTTAGGATAATATCATATCCTTGTAAGGTGCTACCCATCCGTCCTCAAATCCAAGTAACAAAGGGACAATCAGACCTCCTCCCGGTTACAAAACAACATATATTTATGATCTGGCTACCTCTAAGCTCCATAATGAATCAGTGTTGATGCTTGGTATCAAAAGGAGAACAAATTTGGGTACCAACATGTTGCATGCTTGTGTCTTGGCTGATTTGAATTGCTTGCATTGGGATAAAGCTTGTTGTTTTCGATCTTGGAACAACTCCATCATGGAGAGGTGGGAGCTTGAATCTTGAAATGATCTTCTTTTATGAATGTAGGTGTTAATGTATGAATGTTTTGGTATTTTTGTGGGTTGTTGGGTAGATGGCCTAGGAATGGTGTAGGAGAAGACTATGGGGTTATTTTTTGGAGGCACAAGTGTGTTTTAGGGAAGTATAAGAGTGGAGGGAGTTGGGATTTAGGTTCCACCTTACAAAGAAATAGCTTGCATTTCTTTACTCGTTATGGGGTGCCATAAGATGTTGGGGAGGCATAAGGAAATGTGAGGAATAAGGGGTACTTGGGGGAGGCATAATGGCGTGTCGTGATTTGAAATGATATATATGTATATATATGTATGTATGTATGTATGTACATATTTTGGTGGTTTGTTCTCGAGGTGGTGATACCCATTTCCCGTTGGGAGGCATAAGAAACATCCCCATAGTTTTTGCTCCTTTGGCTTGCTTGTGGAAGCCTTAGTATTGTTTTTCATGTTTTAATGTAGTTGTAGAACTACATTATGTTTTGGACTATGTTCTTAATGTGATTATGTTGTTTGTGTGGTTGTTAAAGCCTATTTTTGCCATGAGTTGGATCACATATTTTATTGCATTGTGGTTGGGGCTCGAGGGTGAATGAAGAAGGATGGATTCTCCTCTTCATTTTATGTCTTGGTTGGGTGGAGAGTGTTTCCTTTCCCTACTCTTATTGTGATCAAATTGGAAGAATGAGAAATATGCATGTTGTTGTTGTGAAGCTGAGATAAAGATAGTTTAAATGTCCCTTGTGAAATGAAATATTAATGTAACCTTTCCCACTTGAAGTGGATGAACTTGTATATATTTGTAATAGCAAGAAGTTGGAGTGTTTAGGGAAGTGTAAATTGGAATGTGAAAGAATGATACATACGTTGTATGCTATATTTTGCAATCAAATAAAAATGAAGCTATAAGAGTTTCATTTGAATTAATGGAAGTAGTTTTGTCTTCTCCATATGATATTATTCCATTGGAAATCTGTATTTAACATGCTCTATGAAATCCCTATTTGGAAAATGGAAAAGTGAAACACATGAGAAGAAAATGTATTATTCTTCCCTGTATATAATATATGATTTTTGAAAGAATAAAAGAAGGAAGTTGTAAAGTTGTCTTTTGGAATAAATAAAGGATTGCATAACCTTCCTCAAATTGTATCATTTTATTGAATTTAATCATCTAGATGTGAGTTGTAATCTTTTTTTGAAACGAAGAAATGCATATAAAGGAAGTGTAATACTTTGTCTTTTGAAATATGTTAAAATTTGAAATCAGAGATGTATTTTAGTTTTTGAATAGTTGAATTGAATCAACTAAATGTGTTAGATTATAATTGGAACATATTATAATACTTGGAAGAAGAAAATGACAAATAAACCCTTTAAAAAATTGATCCATGTCTTGTATTTTCAAACTGACAATTATTTAATTCAAAATGCACAGACCGAACCTGCAATAATGAAATAACAAATTAAACAATTAAACTGAAGTATTTTTCCTAAACGAATCCAATTAGACAAAAATACTTAAAGGAAATCTTTCAAAACTTGGCAAAATTGAGTTCAAAGCTTTCCACGGTTGTTATCTTTGTCAAAATTGTAAAATTTTGAATTGGAATTCAATAAAATAGATCTACGTCACAAACTTATCCTAAATCCACCTAAGAATGATTCTCCATGTCTATTTGACATGTTGAGAGAGGAAGAAGATCAAATTGAACAAATTTACCAAGTTAAAATTTACCAGTTTGCATTGTAAAAGCACTCATGATTGTTTTCTTAAAATTGACCCCTTACACTTTATCAAAATAAAAAATTAATGATCCCTTAGTAAATAGGACGTCGAGATCTTTCCGTAAATTCCTCGTTTTCGCAAAACCAAGCCCTCTATCAAAATTTATGGCCTTATGAAGTTTTTCTTCAATTGGCGTTAAAAAAAAATAAAAATTTGAGAAAACATTTTCTTAGCGGGTCCGTGGGCTTGAATTTTAGTCTTAGTACTTCAAAAAAAAATTGAGAAATTTTTCCTAATTTTTCCTGTTGACCTGCAGCCAATAAGAGGCTGCCACATGGCACCACAAGGTATCGGTGGAGGGGCGGATCCCTTTTTAAGCTTAGCGCTCCAGGAAATTTTTCGGAAAATTTTCCCCGTCGGGCCGCAACCAATCATGTGATGCCACATGGCATCATGAGGCATCAACAGAGGAGCGGATCCCTATTTTACTTTTTACGTTTCAAAAAATTTTGGGAAAATTTTCCAAATATTCCCTACCGCCCGCTAACCCACAGCCAATCAAGATCCACCACGTGGCATCGCGAGGTGTCGTCGGGCGCGGTGAATGCTACCCTCTTAGCCCCTCAGGGCATTAAATTAATTTTCTCCCCATCACCATGCCTTCTCTGCTGACTTGGGAGGCACTATGTGTCCCTTACGGACTTGTGGGAGAGTTGGCACAAAGTTGGTTTTTATTAAATTTCTCCCAACGCCCCTTTCTCCCCACGCTAACTTTAAGGGGGTGCCACATGTCCCTAGTGGACTTGTGGACCCACGGGTGCACGGGCGCAAAATTGTTTTTCCTCGCATGTGAAAATTTCCTAAATTCTCCCGTGGCCCGCCGACCCGCCCTTGGGGGAAAATTTCACCCTTGGGCCCGTAGGCCCGGTCTTAGGGAAAATTTTCACCCCAAGGCCCATCGGCCCATAACTCAAAAAATATGAGGAGTTAGGAGGACTTATTTATATCAATGGAGAGGTGAGGAAATTTCCTATCTAATGGAAAGGATTTAGGAAATTTTGAAGGAGTTAAGTTTGAAATAAATCCAAATTGAACCTTTGAGCCTGTTAGAGAGTGGATATGGTGAGGAATTACCCTCTCGAACCTAATTGAATCTTCTAACCTTAAATTTTGGACCTTATGACCTCTAATAATTGTTAATAAAATAAAAGTATACTCTAGTGGATAGAATTGTTCTGAACCTATTAGTGACAACCGTCGTCTTGTAACCCCGTTGTAGATTCTTTTAATAAAAAAATTATTCCATAATTTTTCGTAATTAGTCCTAGTTTGTTCTTAGGTCTCGGTGGGTGTTACACACCTTAAAGTCTCCCATGCATATCTCAAATCCCCTACATACTCCTATTCCTCCCTCATTTACCCTTTATACCTCACACATACTCTTATGCCTCCTCATAAAAGAAACAGAAAGAAATTTCCTTTTACAAGGTGGGGCACCCAACCCAATCTCCCTCCAACAAAAGGTAAACTCTTATTCATCCCTGAATTAAATCTCCCCATAGTCTCCTCCCACTCCACACTTAAGCAATCTACCCACACCCAAAAAGAATTCCAAAAAAAAACAATACTCAACACAAGCACATAAACACAAAAAAAAACATAACATAAGCAAGGTAAAGATCCTACCTTTCCATAGTATAGCTTGTTCCAAGAGTAAATATCTAAGCTCCTCAAAACCAAGAAAGCATCCACAAGTTCCAAAATTCACAAGCACTCTCAAAAATCCTCTAACTCTCCCAAAAATTTCAAAAGCACAAAATGATGAAGTAACCCCCAAACAAGCAAAAGAACTTCAATAAATAGAAAAGGGAGAGAGGAGGATGATGTGGCTCAAGTAGGATGCCACCTCATTTCCTCTCCACTCCACATAAACCTTGTAAACCTCATATTCCACAGAAAAAAATTAATAATTGGTTGAAGAAAAAATAGTTTACTTACACACACAATCTAAGCCCACACCCCCAAGGACAAAATCAATTACAAGAAAGTAAGTGCAATAAATATTTTACATTTTTATCTTCCCAAAACACCTAATGGGGTCTAATTTTTACCCCCAAACCCATAGGTAGGGTTGGCATAGAAATTTAAGAGGTTTGGGACATGTTTGACTTGTCCCACAAGCTTCCAAAATTGGCCTCTAAGGACAAATTTTAATTTCCATGGTGTAGAGTGTACAACACTCTAGATCCCAAAGCACTCAACTTACAACAAAAATACAAGAGAAATCTACTCTAATAAATTAATTCCTTTGGTCACATCTTTAATTATTTTAGGAAAATATTTATTAACTTTAATAAGACACTTAGACCCATTAAGATAAAGGGGAAAAACATACATCAAAATCTAAATAATTAAAAAAAGTAAATTACATCACTCAAAGGAAACACATACTAACGATAATAGAAGGAAAACTAAAAAAAAATACAACACATGACCCCTTGGTCACAATTCTCCCCTAACCAAATAATTCTAACACACACACAATTACATGTTACCATGGTGACCCTTGTTGAATTCATCTAGAATTCCAATGTAGTTGGTCTCTAATCACCTCGATGTTTGTTGTGAATAATTTTACCTACAAAACACATAAATACCTCCTTCAACAATGTGGCCACAACAAAAACATCTATGATAAAATATGAAATATAATTCCTCAATCTTCTATATGTGAATCAAATATCCTCTAGGAAATTACGATGTCATTTACAATTTCTAGAAAAATTTCTATTCTACATTTCATCCATGTCAAAATGGTCACAACATTAATATTATTATGAAAGGTCTACTCAATATGACAAAATATAACATATGTCAGAAACATATATAAATAACCATGTCAATAGTATATCAACATCAATATAAATTTCTCTAATAATCCACATGCATCATATATGAGTCGAAATCAACAACGAGTCTAGTATGTCTAACATCTAGTATCATGCTAAAACAAAAGCTATAATAATATCCATAAGTGTAGTCAAATGGAAGTGGGCACTACATCATTAATGAGATTAACAATATCAACAACAACATCATCAAAATCATCAATCTCTACATAGAAGTATTGTTCAAATTTTCTAGGAGTTTAGAACTAGATATGGAACAAGAATGGGAGGATATGGTAGGACTAGAAATGAGATTAGTATATGGAGCCTGATTAGAGGAAGTGACTAAAGGTGGAGGAATGGAAGTATAATTTAAAGACTCCCCAACATCATATGTATCAAGATGGTGCTACTGGATAGGTTCACACGAGAGAATAATAACCATGGAGGTGGCAAAGTCCATTTTCCAATACTTTAATGGTTCAGGATAAATTGTAATAGTATGCTCATAATGATCATAGATAAACTTGACACAATGATGGATAGTGGAAAGAACAACTTGTGTACCATGGATCCACGTTTTACCAGGGGGGATTGTATTGCAATGGGAGATACATTACATAAAAGAGGGTGAGAAGAGTGTGGGGGTTGACTTCTGAACTCTAAAGTGATGGTATAAATACATACAAGAGTATTAGTGTCATATCCTTGGAAAAACGAAGTAGAATTTTCTATTTCACTATTAGAAATATGCAGTTTGGAATGTAAGGATAACTGAATTTAGCATACACACTTAATTTGGAAATCCTAATCATGATCCATGATAAGAAGAGGAGGAGAATCATGGGAACAATCAGAGTAATTTCCTTATTGAAAATGTTATAGAATTGGTGATATACTTGAATGAATGCATGAGATGAGTAAAAACTACTCGAGAATCATTGCTTTGAATTTAATAGAGTGAATGAAAACATCCAAGGATGATGGTAGTTAGGGGTGTGGCACAATACACAAAAGATAGACATAAGAGATTGGTTATTATTTAATTGTTGAATGATATCATAGGGTTTATATGGATTAGCAAGCTGAGGAAGTTGTGTGCTAAAAGGAGGAGGAATAGAGGCAAGAAGATAGAAAGGTTTTAGAACACACACTTATACTAAGAGGGGGTGAATCAATATAATAAAAAAGTATTCATTTAACATAAACCATTCATAAAAGTAGAAACCGCATAAAATAAAATAGTTTCACAACATACGATTTACGTGGAAACTCTTTTAGGAGAAAAGCACGGAGAAATACTATTTGGAGCTACTCTCCAAATCTAGTCACACAATTAATTATTTTATAAATATTCATAGGTAGCACCAAAATGGAGACACCAATTTCCAATGTTGAGCACCAAATCACTAGAGAAACCAATCCTTTGTGCAAGTACAAACTCAACTCAATTCGTGAGGACAAACTCACTAGAAACACTAATCCCCAATTAAATGAGGCACTTGACCTCAAAAATGCAAAGTTCCACCTATTGTAGTTGCTTCATCAACCTGTTGATGGCAGTTAGATCATTCTTCATTTTTCTTGTTGTCTTCTCACATGTAACTACCCAAAATCACACACACAAACAACGCAGTAAAAGACAGGATAAATTTTTTTGACTTACTTCCACACATAACATGATGCAACATGTCGTCACCAAGGGTACAACTAACACTGTGAACAACTTGATATAAGGATGGCCATAAAGGCAACACGGAAACATTCACATATTTCAAGGACAATTTACTTTTCTTTTAGACATGACAACATAGAAGTCCAACCACAAAACAAACTTACAGTTAGGGCCAACCACAATGAGATATTCTTGGGGTTTATTTATTTTAAAAGGACATCTAGCAATTCTTAGCTTACGTTTTCAAGGAGGCTCAAGATATGATTCGTATAATTCAACTTGCTAAGCCAAGTTTATTCTTTTTACACTGAGTAATCATCTTTAATCTTCTCTATTAAGACATTCATTTGCTTAATTTGTTTATTTAGAGAAATGGGTAATTTAATTTCACAAGGCCATCTATTAACACTTACGCTACTAGAACTTGTTCATGCCCATATGACGACATGGGTTCACGTTCAACAATTTTAAGAGAAACTTACAAGGTACCTTGGATAAAGTTAAAGGAAGGAGGTCAATTGAGTTCATCCTTGAGACATCATTAGTTCTTACTGAGGTTTAATTGGAGCTTGAGGTTTTATACGTAATTATTAATGCTCTTACCTTGGCTTCATTGAAAGAGCTTATCAAGAGGAAGCTACTTACTTTTAAATAGGCTGAGAGATAAATTGAGTGGTTTCTAAATTTTCTTCTCTTACTTGTTAAATATTATTAGAAACTAACCATTGTTTTCCTTTAAGCTTGTTTTAAGCGTTCACCAAAAAGAGTAGTTTTTTTTTTTACTAGTTCAGTTAGGGATAACACGCTATATAAAATCACTTTGCAAGGATAGTCTCACTATTAATTACTTAAGGCATTGTTTGTTTTCAAGGGGATCTCCTCCACAACATATTTCTTTAATAAAACTTTTAGGTAACTTCACGTAAGGAAAAGCCACCCCATTAAAGCTTACATATAACACATCAATACAAAGTCTTAGAAAGATTTAAATCAACACTTAATTCTCAAGATCAAAGTTTTACAATGCTTATGCCAGTGAAAGGATTGAATAATATTTCTCAATAAGAAGAGTTACCAGCCAAATTACAAAATAAAGACAAAACAACTTCTTCACGAATTTTCCGAACAATTCCAGGCAAGAGGTCATATAAACTCTTTGCAAGCAATGTTACACAATTTACAACACATAGAACACTTTTACAAAGAACTTCATAAGTTGCACTGATGAAACCTTTACAACTCTTTCCTTTATTCTACTCGCATAATCCATCTGCACAAATACTAGCTAGAATCAGTTCACGAGAACTGAGCATGTTAAGGCTACACATTGCAACATAAGCTAACATTTAACAATATCAAGAAAGGGATGTTATAATTCAGAAATGGATTTAAAACCCAACCCACAACTCCAAAATATTCGCATGAGAAAGAAATCTAAACCATCCAACAAGGAGAAAGTCAAAATACCAAGTAGAACAAAATCACATAAATCAAGGCAAGACCCTATGGGTTAGGAACAAGAAAGTCAAGAGTGTTGATATATTTCCTTCATGTAGTCCTATAGATTACGTCATTGAATCCAATACCAAATCCATCCATCTAAAGAGGTCCAAGAGAAGACAAAATATACTAATTATGATCGCAGCAAAACAAAACGACATTATCCAAATCTCCCGGGAGAGCTTCATAAAGCAATAAAGGTTCGACGCCCTTAAAAGAAAAACAACTATAGTTTCAGTTTTAACCAAGGAGTTTTTACCACTACCTTCTTATAGGATTTCTTAAACGTAGGACTAGTTAACAAAACAAAACCACTCTTCCAAAAGCGTCTAAAAGGAGACACAAAAAGGGCCATTATTCTACCAACAAACCTTATCCTAAACGTCAACTTCTCCACATAATATAAGGGGAGGCTAAACCCAAAATTCGTTAATAATATTTATATATTTTCAACAATGTCAAAAAGTATTAAAATAAAAAAATGATTTCCTTAACAAGGCCACAAAATGGGACCTTTTAGTGACCAAGCTTGAAGTATAAGATATTGGAGATCGAAAACAAATGGATTCGATCACGCAGAGGGTAAAACACCAACGATACCCCGGACTCAAAAGACCCTACCACGAGTGCAAGCAAAAAAATAAGAACCAACACACATATTCATCAGGAAGGTTACGCAGTGTAATCATGTAATGCCCACTTCCCTACGACACTTAGTTGATTATCATTTTGAGTTATGCAGACTTTAGATATGGACATGGCTTATACTTATGTTGATTAGCATGATGTTTTGTGATTAGATGCATTTGGATTACGGTTGGATTTTGTTTTCAGTATGATCTACACTGACTCATGGACAAACTATTGGATACTGATATTATTTTTATATGGATATATTGCATGTGTTCTAACATTGGATTTCTTCGCCATGATGAGTAGAATGTAGTTGTTGAATTTACATTACTGTGATTTTGGATAATGATGCAATGCATAATTAAGTTGTGATTTAGACCTAGAATAATGGATAATTGAATTACGTATAGATGTTAATGAATTTCATGCATATGATTATTTTGGATATTTTGACATGGCCGCAAGGCCGAAGAGGGTATTTTGCATTTTGCAGAAACACAAAGATGATCACAACCATGAGGGGGATTGGGGACCAAACACAACAGAATGTCGTCGGTGGTTACAACATTGGTCGTCAAGGCAACTTGTAAATTGTATTGTGTTAACTTTGTTTCTTTTATGTGTTGAGAAAATTTCCATGAGGGGAAATTTTCCTAATGTGACCATGGGGTTGAGAAATTTATTTAATTGTTTTATTTACTTTAGTAGGTGATTTCTTTTGTGATGTCTTTCTTTTATTACTTTTGTTAAGTGTGTTTAGATTAATGTAATATCTTGTTTTAGTTTGTAAGCTTTGGGGAAAGTCAAGTGGGTGTAATAAATTTGATTGTTGGCTCCTTGAGCCTTGTGTGTCCTCTTGTATTGAATGCTTGGTTTTGAGTGTTGACCACTCCATGCTCTTAGAATCTCGAATTTGAGATTGAGTGCATTTTTAGGGGACTTGTGGGACAAGTTAAACTTGTCCCACACTTCCCAAAACCCCTTACCAACCATATCTATGGGTTGGGAATCCAAAAAGGGGGTTATTTATTGTTTTGGGAAGGGAAATATGACTTTGGAGTGCATTTTCCTCATTTTGCATTTAATTGTGCCTTAAGGCACATGGGAAAGGGTTGAATGTGGAAGAGGGTTGTCATTCAACCCAACCACCCATTTATGGTGTTTTGGGATTTGAGTTGACCTTGGGAGATGGTTTGAGGATGTGTGATGTGGCATCCTACATGGAGCCACATCACCCTCACTTACCTTTGATCTATTTATTGAAACTTCCTCTCTTGTGGAGGGGGTTGGAGCTTTGTTTTTGTTTTGTTGAAGAGTTCTCCTTTGTGATTTTGAGAAAAAAGAATTGGGAGAAAGAAAAAAGAGAGTGCTTGGACTTGCATGCTTGGATTGAATTGGGAAGGAGCTTGGACAAGTTTCTTGGTTTAGGCTTCTCCAATGGAGAGGTAGGGAACCCTCTCCTTTGTTTTTGCTTTCATATTATTGTTGCTTCTATGCTAAAATTGTAAAAAAATTAAAAAAAAATGCATGTTTACTTTGGTGAAATTGTGAAAAATGGTTTGAATGCTTGTTGTGTAGTATAGGAGAGGTCTATGGGAATAATCATGAGGGAGGCAAAAGAGTAGATTAGGATATTGTGGAGGGAGTTTGAGAGGGATGCCCATCTTGGGTAGGAATGTTTACATTCTACCTTGTCTTTGAGGGAGCCATAAGAGGAGGGAGGCATAAGAGTATGGGAGGAAAAAGGGGTACTTGAGGGAGGCATAAGAGTCATAGGGGCTTGTGTTATATTGTGGAGGGTTTTTGGATGGGCATCTCATCTCATTTGGGAGGCATAAGGAAAACATTCCCATAGTTCCTTCTCTTGTTGGCTTGGATGCAAGCCTTGTTGTGTAATGTTTGATGTCATTGTGTGTCTCCTTGTTTTCCTATTTTAGCTTGAATGTTATGAAGAACTTGTATTGTGGAAGCATGTATAGTTGCCTTGAGTTGAGAGACCACCCTTCATTTGTGTGTGTTTGGGGCTTGGGGGTCAATGGAGGAGATTGCTTCTCTTCTCCATTGAGATTTGGTTGGGAGGAGAGTGTTGCCTCTCCCCCTATCTTGGTTGTGATTGGAAATACTTGGAGCTTGGAGCATAGATGAAGAACACCTTGGAGCACAAGAATCTTGTTGTTGACAATGTAAAAACACCATGCATTTACCCACCTTGAGTGGAGGAAAAATGTAATATTGCCTTGTTTTCTTTAGCATACATTATTGCAAATTTGTTCCATATGAAGTAGAAAGTGTTGTGACAAATGTTGAATGAAAGTTGTTCTTTTTGAAGTCCAAAATAAGCATGTAAAATATATAGAATCAAAAGTTGAAAGGATGACCATCTAGCTATTCTCCTTCTTACTTGATTTGGAACTTCTCATGAGTATGCCAATTTTGTTTACATGTTAGTAGACCTTGCTTTAAAATTAATGGAAGTAATTTTGGAATCCTCTTGAAGAGTGTTGGAAATTGGTATAAAAGTATATATTAAATTTCATCTTAGTACTTGAAGGAGATGTGTTGAAAGGATAGGAAAAATAGTGCTTTATTCCTTCTTGTATACTTGTAGGAAAGACTTAAGTTTTTAATGATTTGTAATGCCAATAAAACCTTTTCAAGCTCTAGTTCCTTTATGTTTCATTCATCCATGAATTTATGGTAAAATCCATTGCAAATAAATAAGGAAATGAAATCAACTTGCTTAAAAATCCATGCAATGTCCATTGAAGTTGGCTAGAATAGATCTTAATGGTAATACTCTAAACTTATCAAGATTGGTGTTCAACACTCCTTAATATCTAACAAGGGTACTATAGTTGAATACCATTCTTATTTATGTAATACTACAACTAAAGAATTTATTGATAATAACTTATAAAGACATTAAAAGAACCCTTAATTATTATTTGTTATATACATATACCTCAACACACTATCACTAACACATATGCAAATAAACCCCCATCCAATTTAATAATCTCAATGAATAACATATTCAAACCTACGTAGCCTCCATACTTATAATAATAAAGCATATTCGCCTCTCAGATATTCGGCATGAAACCGATCCACCTCTATGAGAATTCCTATCCGGGTGACCTTCTCGCTGTCCCCAATCGATGCTGTTCCTTTCTGTACGCCCTTCACACTCCATCACCCTTTAATCGTGTCCAAGAGAATAACTTGCTAATATAAAAAGAAATGATTATATGTTTTAGTAGATATGCCCGATGCACAACTTGAACACAATGCGCTAATCACAAATAATAATTAATTAAATTGTCAATGTTTACCAATAGTTTAAACACTTTTTTAACAGAGTTAGGACATCAGTAGTGGTCTTAGCTTCACAAATATCAAGCTGCATGGCAGCCTTGCAAATCCGCCAAACAAATGTGAAGTTAGTCTCAAAATCTAGACCACCAATCACCCTTAATTCGTGACTAAGAGAATAACTCTTAATATAAAAAAAAATGATGATACGTTTCAGAGATAAGCCTGATAGACAACTTGATACACAAAGCAACGACTGTCACAGAGAATATTTAAATAGCTGCAATGCTTGCAAAGGTGAGTTCTGTGGTCGCCGCCCTTGCTATTTAACAAAGGCTGCAAAGAGACAAGCAAGAGTCGTTGGTATAAGAAGTCCATAGTTGACAGATGGCATATCCAGAACATTACACTCCTACAAAACCTTGTATACGGCATGGTATGAAACCGATCCACCTATGTGAGATTCATCCTTCGGGGGGCGACAGTGGAAATGAACCATCCTCGAATCACCAGGCTGCACAAAATTTACAGGAAATATGGGTTCTCTGCAACTGAGGCATTGGTGTTGGCTCACGCACCACAGGGGGGGGACTGTACACAATGCAGAGAGGAGTCAAACCCAGCAGAGGTGCGGCCAATGGCAAGGCGCTAGAGAATTTAAAAAAAAACAAACCGACTTCTCACGCGGCACGGGACACGGGGGAAACGTTTCCATTAACCCGCGTGCTCAAGGCGTTCAAAGGACATATGCACGGAGCTCTGAACCTTTTCTTTTCCACGCGGTCTAATCATTGGAAACAACTTCCCACCTGCTGCACTCGCCTACAGATCTAACCCGCAACCACCACATTTACCTTCTCTCATGCGCGCGGGCCAGATACCAAAGAAGAGCCGGCGGGTAATGTGCATCTTGCGATCTAATAAAATTTGCAAATTTAAATGAATATGTGTGTATGCGGACGCTAGTTGGAGTTTTGTTTTTGTTTTGGTTGGAGAGACCACCGCCCCAACCATAAACTTTAATATATGTTATCCTAAATGCAAGGAGTGCGTGTAGTCAGTATAGGCTAGTTTAGGTGTTAATCACTATATAAAATATTAGTGACACATAATACAACCTTCATATAATAAACAAACTTAATATAAATAAGGTGCTATGTACAATTAAATACACAAAGACATACAAAGTAGTATATATGTGTTGAAGTATTTATCTTATCGTATGATTCCTTGATATATATATATATAACATAATGTATTAAATTTATGTAGATAACGTAGTGTACATGGATAATTAAACAAAAGTAAAAATCGAGTGGATAGGTTATTCATTTCATAACAAATTATACCCTACTCTAGGGTTAATATTGAAAAAAACACTCGCTATTAAGGTATCACCGAGACATTAGACAAAGCAACTCAAAGACGACCCTCCTTTCCGTCTTGTGAAATGTCGAATGAGATGAATTTAAATATCCTTAACCTTGAATCACCTTCGCTCCCAAAGCATTACGGACTTTTTTTAGTTTGAACGCGTATGCAAACGCACCCGTATCAAAAAAAAAAAAAAAAAAAAAGTCGCATTTTCGGTCTCTTGTTCGTTGAGTGTCTTTGTCGATGTCGTGAGTGTGGCATTGACGCTCTTTTCCCGGTGTTACATTTTGGTATCAGAGCTAGGGGTTCGAAGCTGGGACCCTTGGGCACACGCTGAAAATGTGAAACAGGAACCTTTAACCTAGTTCAGAGCTGATTCTTTTAAAATTATAAAACCCTAATGTTGATAATTATTGCAAACAACAAATTTAGAAAATTGACTCAAGACCTGGGACAATGAACTAACTCTCGCCTTGATCTGTGCAGGAGGCGCGGATTGGGCGAGGGGTCTCTTCACATAGACCTAGACATACCACCGCCAGAGCAGGCCGTAGCAGCCCTTCGCCTCGATTTTGCACACTTCAGATGTCAATGCCGCTATACGCGGAGAGCCCTTGGGAGGACGACTTGCTAGACATAGTTTGAGCCACCGCAGATGCCTGTGCATCCCTCGACACAAATGCGAGGAGCACAAAGCAGAGAATTTCCGTGCAGAGTCGGGCCAGGCGAGTCACCACAGAGAGGACATGGGGATAGGATCTCGTGACATAGGGACAGTCTCTGAGCCCTGCAGACAGGGGAGGAGCATACAGAGAGACCTAGGATTCGTACTACATCAGCCGCAGACCATATCGTGAGATCCCGAAGCTGCGACCATCTCGATATTTAGGAGATATAGGCGGTTTCCTCAGGCAGAGGCTCGGTTGGTGAGCTTGAGCGGATGCTTCAAGCTCGTCCTCAGTAGCAGCAACACGAAAGCTCGTGTTGCGATCCACCTTCTAAGGGATGGAGCAGAGTCTCGGTGGAGGACCGAGGAGCGAAGCTCCATGTCGACTTAGATACGATTACACTGGGAGTTTTTGAGGAGCGGTTCAGAGCAGTATTTACCTGGAGGTTTATTCAAGAAATGATAGATGAGTTTCATGACCTCCGTCAGTGATCGATGATGACGAGGCGAGTATGAGAGTCGGTTTCTGGACCTACTTTAGTATGTCAACTATATGCAGGATGAGTAGGTATGGATCACAGTTCATCCGGGGCCTCGAACTTGATTTAGTCGGGCGCAGTACGCATTCACCGCCCACGAGACGTTAGCAGAGGCCGTGGAGAAGGCCTATATTGCAGAGGAGACACGGGGAAGACACAAAGCAGCTAGAGATAGAGTTCGAGCCGTATCCAGCAGAGATGCAGATAGTAGGTCGAAGGGGTCGGGCCTCCTCCACACTGGGTGGACAGAGTTCAGGCAGTGCTTCATTTAGGCCACCACAAAGAAGAAGCAGCCAGCAGCAGAGACTCGCCCACCTTACCGACCTCCTCGTAGATTCGATGCACAGAGAGGACGTAGTATGGGGCCTCCTCCTAGGGGTCCCATCAGACACAGGTGCACCGAGAGCTCAGGCCAAGAGAGCTCGTCAACAGAGAGACCTCAAAGCATCCATGGCCGATCATCGGATCTATATCTCGGTCATCTAGAGTACCAGTGAGCCGCTTCCCACCGGAGAGGATCAGCGGGCATGTTATGGTCATGCGAGTCGTTGGGCATATTTGGAGAGATTGCCCACGTAACCCTACCAAGGGTAAGACACAGAGCTCGAGCCTACCGTGGGGATATGGCACGGAGTCATCGGATCTACGCAGTGGTCGAGAACCGCCAGCCGAGCATCGTAGTACCGTGATTGAGACGACAGTAGTATTGGTGGTATTTCCACCTCTATATTATTTGATTCTGTTCTTCCGATTCTTTCATTTCACCATCTTTAGTAGAGCGTTGAGGCTAGTGGCGCGTTAGGCGTAATGTAGTTGGGACGTTGAGATGGCTTCGAGCCAAGATTTCTATGCAGACTCCTTAGTCAAGGAGTGTGTAGTGGATTCGGGACCCTTCACCACTACTTCGATCTTAGGATCCTTCCATTAGGATCTTATGGCATCATTTTAGGCATGGATTGGTCATCCACCCACGAGCTAGAGTGGATTGCTACCACAAGACTATTGCTTGCATAGATGATCTTGGGGTAGAGTCGGTGATATCAGGAGTTAGGAGACCTGCTTCTATTCGCACCATCTCCGCTTATGCGCAGCTTAAGCGGTGTGCGATGGGTTCACAACAGATGTCTGTTATTCAGATTAGTGACAGATCGTAGGATGAGTCGTGGGACCTTCCCTCGATGATCATCCCATCTTATCGAGTTCGCTGATGTGTTTCTAGGGGAGCTACCAGGATTACCTCCCCCACGTGAGATCGACTTCCATATAGATCTAGTTCCAGCTGCAGAGCCTATCTCACGAGCACCCTATCGGATGACTACACCTGAGTTATGTGAGCTCAAGTTACAGCTTGAGGGCCTTCTGGAGAAAGGCCTAATTCGTCCTAGTGTATCCCCTTGGGGTGCACCAGTTATCTTCGTAAAGAAGAAGGATGGATCTCTTCGGTTGTGCATTGATTACCGTCAGCTGAATAAAGTAACGATCAAGAATCGTTACCCCCTTCCACGCATTGACGATTTGTTTGATCAGATGAAGGGGGCTACCGTTTTCTCCAAGATAGATCTTAAGTCAGGATACCATCAGCTCAGGATTGCGGAGACAGATATTCACAAGACAGCTTTCCGCACGAGATATGGCCACTACGAGTTCACAGTAGTACCTTTCGGCTTGACGAATGCCCCCGCAGTGTTTATGAGTTTGATGAATGGGGTATTCAGACCTTCCTTGATCGCTTTGTGCTCATTTTTCTTGATGACATTCTGATTTACTCACGCACACGTGAGAGCACGAGGAGCACCTTCGCCAGTTCTTCTTGAGTTGTCTTCGCGAGCAAAGGCCTTTTACGGGAACTTGGAAGTGTGCGTTCTTTCGCACTGAGGTGCAGTATTTGGGCCACGTTATTTCTGGGGAAGGTATCGCAGTCGATCCTTCCAAGATTCGAGCCATCATGGATTGGCCAGCACCCACTAGTGTGACCGAGGTGCGTAGTTTCATGGGATTAGCAGGATACTACAGGAGGTTTGTTCAGGACTTCTCTCGGATTGCGCACCCCATCACTTCTCTTCAACGGAAAGGGAAGAAGTTTGTATGGACACATATAAATGTGAGCAGGCCTTCAGTACACCAAGGAGTGCCTTACGAGAGCACCTATCCTTGTAGTGCCGGATCCTCATGGAGAGTTTTTCGTATGCACAGATGCTTCCTTGGCAGGAATTGGAGGAGTGCTAATGCAGGAGGGTAGAGTAGTTGCCTTTGAGTCTCGCAAACTCAAAGATTATGAGCTCAATTATCCGACCCATGACCTTGAGCTTGCAGCAGTAGTACATGCCTTAGTGCGGTGGAGACATTTTCTTCTTGGCCGGAGATTTACACTCAGGACAGATCACTTGAGTCTTCGCCACCTCTTCACGCAGCCCAATCTCAACGCTCGTCAGCGGCGTTGGATGGAGTTACTTTGTGAGTATGACATGGAGATAGAGCATGTGAAGGGGAAGGAGAATGTGGTGGCAGATGCCTTGAGTAGACGAGACATGTGGCTATGGCCACCTCAGTGGGCACAGATTTACGGAGTAGGATCTTGCAGCAGCTTCCTCATGATAGTTTCTACCTTGCAGCTAGAGCAGAGATTGAGTCTCAGAGACCCCTTGAGGGTAGATTTGATGGATTTTCATTAGAGGAAGATGGTCTTCTCGCATACGAGGTCGAATATATGTTCCCAAGATGGAGGCTTTGAGACATGACATTTTGACAGAGGCTCATCGTGCACCGTATTCACCCATCCCGGGTGAAGAAGATGCACGCCACCTCGAGACAAATTGTACTTTTGGAGAGGACTTCGGAGAGACATAGCTTCATTTGTATCCCACTGTTTAGAGTGCCAGGGGTGAAGGCCGAGCATCGATCCAGCCGGCCTTCTCTATCCTCACGCCATACCGCAGTGGAAGTGGGACACCATTTCTATGGATTTTATTGTTGTGTTGCCGACGAGATACCACCACGACGCCATCATGGTCACAAAGGATAAATTGACGAAGGTAGCTCACTTTTCTCCAAAGTGAAGACTACCTACACGGCTAGCTAGTGCAAGAAGACGAGTATATCTTGATGAGATTGTCGACTACATGGGATTCCGTGGAAGATCATTTCATGATCACGCGACCCTTTGTACACCTCCCATTTCTGACCACCATGCAAAGATGCCCTCTGGACGAGGATTAATTTTAGTACATACTTATCACCCCGAGACAGATGGACGAGACAGAGAGGGTGAATCGGTGATTCTAGAGGACATGCTCAGATGTACGTGATGGATCATCACCGAGATGGGAGGAGTATCTATATTTGGTGGAGTTTGCCTACAATAATAGCTTTCAGAGTTCTATAGGCATGGCTCCTTTTCAGGCATTATATGGTAGAGAGTGCAGGACACCTCTTAGCTGGGATAGGATTGAGGACAGGGTTTCTCTTGGGCCAGCATTATTACAGGACATGGAGCAGCAGGTTACCTTGATCAGACAGAGATTGCAGGAGGCTCAGGATAGACAGAAGAAGTATGCAGACCAACATAGGACAGATCGCAGTTTTGAGGTAGGCACGAAGGTGTTTCTTCGTGTCAGGCCACATAAGAGCCCTATCCGTTATGGAAAAGGTTCTAAGCTTGCTCCTAGGTTTGTGGGACCCTTTGAGATCTTGGAGCGCCTCGGCCCCTTAGCCTATCGTCTAGCACTGCCACCTAGCTTATCGCGCGTCCATGATGTATTTCACGTTTCTGTGCTTAGGAGATATGTTTCTGATCCTTCTCATGTGCTAGATTGGACTGCATTGCAGGTGCAGGATCAGGGGCAGGTGATGGTGGAGCCCGTGCACATTTTAGATCGCAGGACCCCGGCCTTCGCGCAGAGATTGATCGTGTTCGAGTCCAATGGGACAGATACGATGAGACTTCTGCTACTTGGGAGGATGCTACATCATTGCAAGCTCAGTTTCCACACTTATTTCAGTGACTTCCAGGAGGAAGTCTAGTCTAAGGGGAGGGGGATGTAATGCCCACTTCCCTACGACACTTAGTTGATTATCATTTTGAGTTATGCAGACTTTAGATATGGACATGGCTTATACTTATGTTGATTAGCATGATTTTTGTGATTAGATGCATTTGGATTATGGTTGGATTTTGTTTTCGTGATGATCTACACCGACTCATGGACAAACTATTGATACCGATATTATTTTTATATGGATATATTGCATGTGTTCTAACATTGGATTTCTTCGCCATGATGAGTAGAATGTAGTTGTTGAATTTACATTACTATGATTTTGGATAATGATGCAATGCATAATTAAGTTGTGATTTAGACCTAGAATAATGGATAATTGAATTACGTATAGATGTTAATGAATTTCATGCATATGATTATTTTTGGATATTTTGACATGGCCGCAAGGCCGAAGAGGGTATTTTGCATTTTGCAGGAAACACAGCATGATCACAACCATGAGGGGGATTGGGGACCAAACACAACAGAATGTCGGGTGGTTACAACATTGGTCGTCAAGGCAACTTGTAAATTGTATTGTGTTAACTTTGTTCTTGTATGTGTTGAGAAAATTTCCATGAGGGGGAAATTTTCCTAATGTGACCATGGGGTTGAGAAATTTATTTAATTGTTTTATTTACTTTAGTAGGTGATTTCTTTTGTGATGTCTTTCTTTTATTACTTTTGTTAAGTGTGTTTAGATTAATGTAATATCTTGTTTTAGTTTGTAAGCTTTGGGGAAAGTCAAGTGGGTGTAATAAATTTGATTGTTGGCTCCTTGAGCCTTGTGTGTCCTCTTGTATTGAATGCTTGGTTTTGAGTGTTGACCACTCCATGCTCTTGGAATCTCGAATTTGAGATTGAGTGCATTTTTAGGGGACTTGTGGGACAAGTTAAACTTGTCCCACACTTCCCAAAACTCCTTACCAACCATATCTATGGGTTGGGAATCCAAAAAGGGGGTTATTTATTGTTTTGGGAAGGGAAATATGACTTTGGAGTGCATTTTCCTCATTTTGCATTTAATTGTGCCTTAAGGCACATGGGAAAGGGTTGAATGTGGAAGAGGGTTGTCATTCAACCCAACCACCCATTTATGGTGTTTTGGGATTTGAGTTGACCTTGGGAGATGGTTTGAGGATGTGTGATGTGGCATCCTACATGGAGCCACATCACCCTCACCCTTACCTTTGATCTATTTATTGAAACTTCCTCTCTTGTGGAGGGGGTTGGAGCTTTGTTTTTGTTTTGTTGAAGAGTTCTCCTTTGTGATTTTTGAAAAAAAAGAATTGGGAGAAAGAAAAAAAAGAGAGTGCTTGGACTTGCATGCTTGGATTGAATTGGGAAGGAGCTTGGACAAGTTTCTTGGTTTAGGCTTCTCCAATGGAGAGGTAGGGAACCCTCTCCTTTGTTTTTGCTTTCATATTATTGTTGCTTCTATGCTAAAAATTGTGAAAAAAAAAAAAAAAATGCATGTTTACTTAGGTGAAATTGTGAAAAATGGTTTGAATGCTTGTTGTGTAGTATAGGAGAGGTCTATGGGAATAATCATGAGGGAGGCAAAAGAGTAGATTAGGATATTGTGGAGGGAGTTTGAGAGGGATGCCCATCTTGGGTAGGAATGTTTACATTCTACCTTGTCTTTGAGGGAGCCATAAGAGGAGGGAGGCATAAGAGTATGGGAGGAATAAGGGGTACTTGAGGGAGGCATAAGAGTCATAGGGGCTTGTGTATATTGTGGAGGGTTTTGGATGGGCATCTCATCTCATTTGGGAGGCATAAGGGAAACATTCCCATAGTTCCTTCTCTTGTTGGCTTGGATGCAAGCCTTGTTGTGTAATGTTTGATGTCATTGTGTGTCTCCTTGTTTTTCTATTTTAGCTTGAATGTTGTGAAGAACTTGTATTGTGGAAGCATGTATAGTTGCCTTGAGTTGGAGACCACCCTTCATTTTGATGTGTTTGGGGCTTGGGGTCAATGGAGGAGATTGCTTCTCTTCTCCATTGAGATTTGGTTGGGAGGAGAGTGTTGCCTCTCCCCCTATCTTGGTTGTGTTGGAAATACTTGGAGCTTGGAGCGTAGATGAAGAACACCTTGGAGCACAAGAATCTTGTTGTTGACAATGTAAAAACACCATGCATTTACCCACCTTGAGTGGAGGAAAAATGTAATATTGCCTTGTTTTCTTTAGCATACATTATTGCAAATTTGTTCCATATGAAGTAGAAATTGTTGTGACAAATGTTGAATGAAAGTTGTTCTTTTTGAAGTCCAAAATAAGCATGTAAAATATATAGAATCAAAAGTTGAAAGGATGACAATCTAGCTATTCTCCTTCTTACTTGATTTGGAACTTCTCATGAGTATGCCAATTTTGTTTACATGTTAGTAGACCTTGCTTTAAAATTAATGGAAGTAATTTTGGAATCCTCTTGAAGAGTGTTGGAAATTGGTATAAAAGTATATATTAAATTTCATCTTAGTACTTGAAGGAGATGTGTTGAAAGGATAGGAAAAATAGTGCTTTATTCCTTCTTGTATACTTGTAGGAAAGACTTAAGTTTTTAATGATTTGTAATGCCAATAAAACCTTTTCAAGATCTAGTTCCTTTATGTTTCATTCATCCATGAATTTATGGTAAAATCCATTGCAAATAAATAAGGAAATGAAATCAACTTGCTTAAAAATCCATGCAATGTCCATTGAAGTTGGCTAGAAATAGATCTTAATGGTAATACTCTAAACTTATCAAGATTGGTGTTCAACACTCCTTAATATCTAACAAGGGTACTATAGTTGAATACCATTCTTATTTATGTAATACTACAACTAAAGAATTTATTGATAATAACTTATAAAGACATTAAAAGAACCCTTAATTATTATTTGTTATATACATATACCTCAACACACTATCACTAACACATATGCAAATAAACCCCCATCCAATTTAATAATCTCAATGAATAACATATTCAAACCTACGTAGCCTCCATACTTATAATAATAAAGCTTATTCGCCTCTGTATATTCTGGCATGAAACCGATCCACCTCTATGAGAATTCCTATCCGGGTGACCTCCTCGCTGTCCCCAATCGATGCTGTTCCTTTCTGTACGCCCTTCACAGTCCATCACCCTTTAATCGTGTCCAAGAGAATAACTGCTAATCTAAAAAGAAATGATGATACGTTTCAGTAGATATGCCTGACAGACAACTTGAACCACAATGCGCTAACTGTCACAGCGAATAATTAAATTGTTGCAACGTTTACCAATAGTTTAAACACCTTTTTTTTTAACAGGTTAGGACACTGTAGTGGTCTTAGCTTCACAAATATCAAGCTGCATGGCAGGCCTTGCAACTGCCGAAACAAATGTGAAGTTAGTCTCAAAATCTAGACCAGTCAATCACCCTTAATTCGTGACTAAGAGAATAACTGTTAATATAAAAAAAAAAATGATGATACGTTTCAGTAGATAAGCCTGATAGACAACTTGATACACAAAGCAACGACTGTCACAGAGAATATTTAAATAGCTGCAATGCTTGCAAAGGCGAGTTCTGTGGTCGCCTATTTAACAGTGCTGCAGTAGACAAGCAGTAGTCGTTGGTATAAGAAGTCCATAGTTGACAGATGGCATATCCAGAACATTACACTCCTACAAAAACCTGTATACGGCATGATATGAAACCGATCCACCTATGTGAGATTCACCCTTCGGGGGGGCGACAGTGGAAATGAACCATCCTCGAATCACCAGGCTGCACAAAATTTGCAAGAAATATGGGTTCTCTCGTAATCGAGGCATTGGTGTTGGCTCACACACCACAGGGGGGGACTGTACACAATGCGCAGAGAGGGTCAGACCCAGCAGAGGTGCGGCCAATGGCAAGGCGCTAGAGAATTTAAAAAAAAAAACCGACTTCTCACGCGGCCGGGACAAAGTGGGAAACGCCAGTTAACCCGCGCTGCTCAAGGCATTCAAAGGACATATGCACGGAGCTCTGAACCTTTTCTTTTCCATGCAGTCTAATCATTGGAAACAACTTCCCACCTGCTGCACTCACCTACAGATCTAACCCGCAACCACCACATTTACCTTCTCTCATGCGCGGCCAGATGGGCACCCAAAGAAGAGCCATGGGTGTCCGATCTAATAAAAGTTGCAAATTTAAATGAATATGTGTGTATGCGGACAGTTGAAGTTTTTTTTTTGTTTTGGGTTGAGAGACCACCACCCCTACCATAAACTTTAATATATGTTATCCTACTGAAGGAGTACGTGTAGCTGTATAGGCTAGTTTAGGTGTTAATCACTATATAAAATATTAGTGACACATAATACAACCTTCATATAATAAACAAACTTAATATAAATAAGGTGCTATGTACAATTAAATACATAAAGACATACAATGTAGTAATATAATGTTGAAGTATATATCTTATCGTATGATTCCTTGATATATATATAACATAATGTATTAAATTTATGAGATAACGTAGTGTAAATGGATAATTAAACAAAAATAAAAATCGAGTGGATAGGTTATTCATTTCATAACAAATTATACCCTACTCTAGGGTTAATATTGAAAAACACTGCTATTGCGGTATCACCAGACACTAGACAAAGCAACTCGAAAGACGACCCTCCTTTCCGTCTTGTGAAATGTCGAATGAGATGAATTTAAATATCCTTAACCTTGAATCACCTTCGTTCCCGAAGCATTACGGGACTGTTTTAGTTCGAACCTGTATGCAAACGCACCCGTCTCAAAAAAAAATTGTCGCATTTTCGGTCTCTTGTTCGTTGCGGCGTCGTCTTTGTCGATGTCGTGAGTGTGGCGTTGACGTCTTTTCCGGCGTTACAAATCAGGTCTAGAAGTTCTGAGCTCCTTGCCAATGGTATAAAGATGGAAATACTTTTCGCACTGCCCTAAAAAAAAAAAAAATTGATCCATGTGGGCTTATCAAGGACATGTCTAGAAATGAGCTCAATGGTATAGAAGATGAAATTTTAATCCATGTGGGCTTATCACATGTCTATATCAAATGAGATAATATAATAATCACCTATTATATTATCATTGTAATCAGTTTGTCATCTAACAGAAACGAGTTCACGAGTCCAATACCAAGGATTCACCTACAACTTTTGTTTCGGTCCAGCTATTAATAGCTTTCTTGTGACGCTTAATAAAAATTTGTAGAGATTTCATTCCATAAAACTTATAATGTTTCCCCTTACTCTAATCAAACGAGAGTTTGAACCAAGTAGTAGGTATAGTAATTTTCTCAACACGTAGAGGCCAAAATAGATGTCAAGTTATTCATCCTCTAGAACCGGGTACAAAATTCAACCATGTATAGTTCTAAAAACAAAACCCTAATGCCATTTTCTAATTAAACAAAAGCAAGGAATGCCCACAAAGCTTAAACAAGTTTCGAACACAATGTCACTATTAATGTACCTTTAGCAAAATAGGAGAGTCCTAAATAGGAAATACGTATTTATTCAAGAAAATAGAGATATGAAGGCTTAACCTTCGATACAAGAAGCCTTCAATCATAAATACCATCACATAATTCTTTTAAAAGAGAGTCATATAAGCAACGAAATTCTAAAATGTTTCCTTCCCTACGAACTAGATTGCATCACTCGAATCATAGTAGCCCACTTAGACAAATATAAATAGAGTAAGCTATAAGAGAGGAAAGAACATTCCAAGCAAAACCAGCGAAATTTGAACGAGATTAAAAGGAACAACCAACACAATCAGCAAAGTATATAAACAACCACGAAAACATTTAGTCTAGGCGCAATTCAAGAGGAAAGAATATTCATTTCAAGATACTTTGAAAGAAAGTAGAAAAATATTACAAGGGGGTAGATTTAACATGCCTGATTATAATTCTTCCAACCAACAAGCACGTCGACCAGGGCTAGAGCTACAACAACACAATCTACGCAACTTCTCTTCCTTAGCCTCGCCAAGATCCATACCACTGTTATCGGCCATGCTTGGCATAGGAAAGGGGTGATTGAAACATGCCTTCTTGGAATCCTCGGGAGCAACTCCGGGAAGATAGAAGCACTCTGCTCTGAAGAGCATCACAACCACCATAGAAGACCCACACAACCATCATCATGACTGCCATATACAAGGAAGATCTGAATCTGTTTCTATAACTGTAGACCCCCTTTTCCTTTTGCCCACAAACCCAACTATATTCTCCACCAAATCCTCACGCAGCCAGCCAATAATTGGCGTGAGCAGGTCACCACAAGAAAACCAGGGCATACGTTTAATAAGCAAAAGTAGCAGCAAATTTCCAGCCACAGAAATTCTCAACTGCCATATTGATAAAAAAATGCTGCAAACCCTGTACCAAAACCAAAGAGTAATGCAAAGAACCACTTGACAGACACAAAGTATCCAACGTATAACTTTCCTCTTTGAGCCTGGTTTAAAATGCCATCTCAACATGCATCTGATTGTTTCTAATTTGGACCTCCTAACCTTGGTGCTCTCATATTAGGAGTAGCCCAGTCCGAGACGAAGCAAAAGAAGATGGCTTTAATAAAAAAATCTCTTGGTACTGACTCCATAACTAGAAATGTACCCCTAGACTTAGCATCCTCGATAAGGCTGACCGAAATCACTAGATTGCTTCAATGCAGCTGCTTTGAATTACAATAATAATAGAAACCCAATTTTAGAATGGGTATTACAAATTAATAGTAACCACAAGAACCCAAAATACAGGTTACATTTATTCATCCAAAACAGCAGAACACAAACATTTCCAACAATACATTAATCCATCGTCAAGTAGCCACACACAGCAATAATATCTTCAAACGGATATACAATACCCAGAGCTATTTCACCCAATACTGTAGATCGACCCAGTTTATAATGCAAAAGATTATTCATGCAAATACCAGATGAAATAAGTTGTTAGGAGATAGATATGGTTATTCATGCGGTGAATAACAGCTACAAAGCCAACCCCATGATTTGAAGCTCGGACACAAGACATAAAGACTACATCGCTCCTGGCTCTGAAAGGCATCTACCGTAATGATATATATATAAACCTTTTCCTTCATCAAATCTGGGGACAGCATCAAACTTTCGGTGCAAAACATTTCAGCTGTAGCTTGTAAGGTGTGATAATTCCAACAGAAACCTTTATGCCTGCCAACTCAGTGACTCGTTGAAGAAGCCCATATAATTGCAAAGCAAATCGTGCTTCATGAATATTCTGGTCTGAAACAAGTCCGCCTCCATGAGATCCTCTTCCATGAGCTTGAAGGAGAATCCCGAATTGAGGATGCATTCTATACTGAACAGAAAGCAACATAGTTGGACGACCTGCCTGTTGGAAGCGCTCAAAAATGCCTCTACTACTCTGCAACCTGTCTGCTGCCATGGCTACTTACTGTCGCCGGCTGTTGCTGAGGATCACCGACAAGAACACACCTCGCAGTGCCCAAGGAAATGGAGGAAACACACCCACTTCACTCGCTGGTAGATGTGCGCGGCCAGCAAAAGGAAACAGCGCGCCTTTCTCCCTCCAAACGCATCCTGGAAACAACAAAAACATGCATTCTCCAGCGGTTTCCATGCCTATCTCACTAGCTGGTACGTCAATTCAGACTGCGCCCAACACTCCACCTCAACGCATTCAAGAAGGAAATCAACAAAAAAGATCATGGTGAAGAAAAATGACTCCACCGACTCCTCACGCAAGGACAGACATGACAGTCATAATCGTTGGCAGGTCGGGTGGTTGGGAGGAGGCCAAGGTGGTAGTGGAGGCAGGTAGCAGTAAAGGAGTCGATGCCCAGCGGGGCATTACATCACACCCATACTCCACACATTGTTTATGTGATGCTTGTTTGTCCTTAAAAAATTAGCATGGTATCCTACTCGAGTTTTCTCTTCCTTCCCCTTTATGGCTTTTCTTGATATATCTTCACGAATTTCTTCTCTCTTCCTCTCTCATTCATTCTTTATATCTTTAAAAAATCGACATCATAATTTCGTGAACACTAGATGAATTTGCAATTAAATCCACTTATATAGTACATTCATCTCATGAAAGGATGTGACTTTTCCCAAGAGACGGTGATATATATCAAGATTTGAATTATTCATCTTGATTCGTCCTTTGTAGAGTGAAAATTGAATATTTGACATTCATGTGAACTCCCCAGAATTCCCCTATTTTCTTTCGATCCCACGTCATTTCATGACCATCACAGACTATTTATAAATTTTGTGATAATCCTTGACTCCAAGGTCTTTCTCTTCATTCATTCTCGCAAAAATACTTGACTTTCGTTTCTTTCTCTTTATTGCATGGAAACTATTGGCCTTCAACAACTTTCTCTTCATTCTATGGCAATCCCGACTTCAATGGCTTTCTCTTCTTATTGGCTAGGATTTAGGACCCGTGAAATACTATGATGTAATCCTTTAACATGTTAAGCACCATCAAATGAATTTAAACTCACGAACACTACAAACCCCGATGAACACTACATAATATTTTCTTTTGATGCGCGCATGCAAACATCAAATCAAATCATCTTTTCTTAAGTGACACACTCTTGAAAACATGAATGATAGTATTTCTAACTTATGAGATACTTAACAACATTATTTTGACATCAATGACAACACTTCCAAAATCAATTCCCTATTGAATATGGTAGTAACAACATATATACGGATCTATAGAAGTATGTGTGTAGCGAGTTGAATGCTTTGCATAGTAACACGGATATTTTTTTGGTTTTTATTTCTACATTCATTAATTTCGATGTGTTGTGAAAGTGTTTTTAAGTTTTTAGTATTGCTCATAGAAGTATAATTTTTATAAAAGTCTCTTTGAATTTTTCTTCACAAACACAACATCATAACTTTCACCACCCTACTATCCTTATGCGGTTACATCTTTCTCGGCATAAAGAAATAGATCATAGTTACAAAATGCGGTGGTTAGAACAATAATTTCTGATTTTTTCAATTTTTTAATTCTATCGCTGAGAAAAACACAAAAACACGATTGTTTTTGTACATCTAATAAAAGTTAATTTATTTAAATTAAATACACCAAACAAATATAATTTACTAGTATTTTTTATTAAATTTATCTTTGATATCCTCAGTTTAAGTTATAATTAACTTGATTTCGAACAATATTTTTGATCATTTATCTGTCATATGACTTTTTTAAATAGTAAGAGTTCTCATTGTTATAAAATTATCTTTGAATTATTAAAAATATTATGTATTTAATATATATAAATTACCCAATTTTATGGTATTTATCATTTTTCCCCCATATTTTAAGACCACCGTATTATAGTCTCCGTACAAAATTTGCTACCTTGAAACAAATATTATATTTAATGATGGTATATATTATATGCTATTACAATCCAGCTAAAAACAGGCGGATCAAGTTTAACCTATTAAGAAAATATCATCAGCGGCATTTAATAGCAGCTTCGAGAGGATATTTCATGCACTTGAGAATCATTGAAATGTCGGGAGTCAGATCTGGAGGGATCCCTTCATTCGCACTGGACCACTGAAATTTGATGATCAGATTGGCAAGAATAATCGGAATATGGACGCTGGCAACATCCATTCCTGCACAGATTCGCCTTCCTGCTCCAAACGGCAGATATGCCATCCTCATTTTATCTGAATCAACTTCGCCCAGAAATCTACTTGGCTTGAAATCCCCGGGATCATTCCAAAGCCGAGGATCGGTAGAAATGGCGTCTAGATTTATAATCACTCCAGCTTTAGCAGGTATAGTTATGCCCATCACCTTACATTCCTCCACGGTTTCATGAACAACAGCGAGAGGCGCAATCGCTTCTTTTCTCAGGGTTTCCTTCACCACAGCTGCCAAAATGGCAGTTTCTCCAAGTCGACTACGCATTCAGTGTTATCCCCAGAGACCGCTTCTCTTGTTTCTTCATGGACTTTCCGTTGGACGTCTGGATGGCGAATCATATAAGCCAGAGCCCATTCTACAGCTGTGGAAATGCTGTCCACTGAAAGAATAAAAATCTCGAATAAATTGAAAACTATTTCTTCCTCGCTCAACCTTTTCTTACCTTCCCCACCTTCTCGATCGCCTATAGACAGCAAACAATTCAAAAAACAATTGGGCGCGTTCTGCTCAAAATATCCTTTAAAAATGCAGCCAAACTGAACAAGAGGCAATATCAGATGCAAAACGCGAGCTTTTAAGGACTTCCATCTCTTCAATGATGCAGCCTGAGAAGGAACAAAATAGCGAAATAAAGGTAATGACTCCAAAAGCACATCCATGTTTTCGTTTAATATAATACCCTCGGCTATTAATTCCTCTAGCTCGTTCACGAAATTCTCGTCCTGACGATCAGGGCCGAAGCCTAATACTACCATGAAATTGATTGACATGATTTTGACCAAGTGCAGAGGCCTCACAACGCCGTTATTTTCTTTCATCTCCGCCTCCAATTTGTCGACCAGATCTTTCATATATCTCTGCTGCGAAGATCTGCAGCTTCGAATGTGAGACGGGCTGAAAACTTTGTTCTGAAGAATTTTTCTGAGCTCACTCCAGAGCTCGTTGTAAGGACAACTAATGGTGGTTCTAAAGCCGGCGGTGGTGAATTGGTTAACGTAGCGCTTAGGACGACCCGCAAAATTGGAGGCTTGGGTAACCAGCGCCTCCCAAATTGGAGCTTGGCCGGTGAGAACTACGACCGGAAATGGTCCCATCCACACGGTCATGACTGGCCCATATGACCTCGCCATGTCTGTTAACGCCGTGAGGAGAGTACCGCCCTTATTGAGCTGATGCATGTTACCCAACAATGACAGTGTGGGTGGAGATGGGGGCCATTTCTTCTTTCTACTCTTGCTCGACTTCACTGCTGAGATAAACAGGTTGGCTATAAAAGCTGCGAGAAAGATTGAAATTAAGGCCAAAATGGTTTTTGCCTCAATATAAGAAAAGAGAGAGAGCACATTCTCCATGGATGCAGAATTTAAATTGAGTTGTGAGATGTTATTATCTTTTCCTTCTTATAACAGTTTGTTTAAGGATATCTCTTGGCAATGGTGGATATTGGATGTATGAGAGTATGCCACGGCAGCTAAAAAGATCGTAACACCTTGACCAAAATTAAATTTTATTTTGGTGAGATTTTTTTGGGTGTTTTATGGTCTCCGCATGTGACAAGACTACATGGAGACTTCAGGCCTGGAATTTTATGGTCTCTAGATCGTTTTTGAATATTCTAACTGTAAATTACAATTAAATAAAAAATCAAACCGCAAATGTAAACAGATAAATATTTATTGAAACTGTAATTTTGAAAGTTCTGATTTTCTACGAAATAGTCAAATATATTAGGTAGAGATAAATATAAGGTTGTTGACACACTACAATCATGTGTTGTTGACCCACAACAGAGGCTGCAAACACACAATACGGGATTTGTATTTGTATTGTATTTTTAATCTGAACCCCTACTCATATATATATACATATGGGAATCGATCTTTTTGAAAAAATAATGGATAGATTCATTACTCAAAACCAAAATTTCCTCTGGTAATATTTTAAAAAGAGAGACTCAAACCTAGATTTTTAAAACAAAATGAGTGTAGATTTATTATAGACGAGGAAATTTCCTCCATAAAAACCCTACCGAAAAAACAATTGATTTCATATCCTCCATGGCTCTCCTCGTTCAACCTAAAAATGAGAGACAAAATGGTCATGGAAAAAACTAAAATATAAACCAAAATATGATGGATTACTACTTTTAGAGAATCAAGTAAAATCTATGGCCCAGATTAAAACAATCTAAGGGATCCTATTAATTCCTACAACATGACATGGGTGGGCTGAGTATTTAATTTAACTAGTGGGGTGAATAAACCTAGATGAGGGGTAACTTAGGGAAGTATTGAAATACATTGCTACAACTAGGATTAAATCGAAAATGACTTAAGGTGTTGCCCTTTACTACTTAGGAGATAATTTTAAATAAATTCCGTATGTAATCATTATGGACTAAATATATATTACACCCTAATGATATTTTTCTTAATTATTAGAACGAATAGGATAAATTAATTTAAATGCTTAAAAATAATCAGTTAGATTGAAATTGTAGTTGGATTTAGTGTGTTTTTAAATTCGGAAGTTTGGGGAATTACAACAAAATTGAGAAGTTTTTATCTATGGACATGTGGAATAGTGAGTCCAAAGGTATGAAGAGAATATACAGAGAGTTATCATCTTACTAATATCCATAAAAGGCCTAGCACCATGAAAAACCCTCAAAACATTGGAGATAAAAATATAAATATGAGTCTCCCAAGCTTGTATCGAGAGAATTGGTGTTGAAAGTGATTATATATCTCATGAGGCATAGAATAAATATGTTAAGTTTAAAGTTATCCATGGTAAGATAAGGGGAATTCATGATATTACGATGTCATGTTTCAAATTTAAAACTACAGTATTGATAGATAGCGTAATAGTGAGGAATTTGATCATTATTAGAGATTATGTCTTGAAAATATTTCTCTAATTTTGTGAGCACATTGCATAAGTTTAAAAGTTTTTGTTAACATTTGAGAAAAAAATACATGTTATAGAACCTATTTTCCAAAGTGCACATCAATCTACATGTATAAATAAGAATTCCATTGGTCTATGTGCTATAAATGTGTGCTCCAAGACAGGGTTGAATGTCTTAAGGACTGAAATACAGCAATCTATGATCAAAGTTGATTGACACAAGAAGGTGTTGACAAGTGTTAGGGGTACATGCATGGGTATAACACCTATGTGTGATTCCATTTTCTAAGAAGATAAAAGTTATTCCATATTGTTTTATGAACAAGCAAATTGGAAGTTGCATTACGGGATCGTGCTCATGACTTGTTTGTTTTAGTTCCGAGTTCAAGAGCTAAAGTTTGTGATTTTGGTACATATTAAGGTTAACATAATCCCAACAAAAGTATATAAGAATATTAGTTATATAAAACAATGTATAACATAGTTTTATTGTGAAGGAATTACGAGCAATAAACAACATCTTCTAACAAATGTGCTTTTATGAAAAGAAATCAATTAAGACTAAAATATTGTTTTAGGACTATGTAATTTGTGTTGACCCATCTCCATGAATGATGATAAAGGTAAATGACCTTGTATTTTCTTAAACAATGAGATTACAATGATGTGATGATAGGGGAGCATCAAAATATTATTTCATATGCTACATTTGATTTTATAGTAAGATAAAAGATGGTAAAATTGTCTCAAGATGTGCTTTAGGGCTCTTAGTCCTAAATGTTGATGTGCTTTAGAGATTGGAGGCAAAGTTGTGTTCCTAACATGATATAAACCTAAGAGGTGATGTTTAGCTTGAATGAATTTGAAAGATGATGTATTTTTTCAGGGGGATTTGCTATTTCAGGTCCATGAATCTAATTTTTTATTATGAAGACAAGAAAACATAGTACATTCCAAGGGGGAGTCATGTGATCAAGTAAGTTGATTGCATTGTTGTTATTATGCCTTGAGTGGTCATTTTTAATGTTTTATTTTCATATATAATTTTTCATATATCTAAAAGAGGGAGAGGCATCCAAAACATGAAAAATAGGTCTTGTAGGTTTTTTTGCATTCTTGATTTCCATCATTGTTTCTGAAGGTGGTTGTCATCAATAAAAAGGGGGATATTGGTGTCCTTTATGTCTATAGAATTGTCATTTATTTCAAAGTTCATTGATGGAAAAGGGTGTCATGGTGTCATTGGTGTCTTCATGTGGTGTTTATAAAGGTCAAACATGAAGGTTGATCGGTAGTGTCTAGTTTTGGTGAAGTTCTATGGTGCTTTAGAGCATGCTCTAGTAGGCATCGTCATAGTATGAGTTCTCCAAACACTTTATGAATGTTCATGAGGTATATCAAGGTTATTATGATGTGTGAGAGGTGTTAATTATTCTTTAAGATGTCATCATGGTCTTTTCATGAAGAGTTGTGGTTGAGTCACTCATTCTAGGCCCATTCATATTCATAGTGCATTGCGCATGGTGGACTAACATGAGAAATGGCATAAGAAATTCTTGGTGAGACAAGTTGTATTTTTCCGACATGGCATAGCATGTGTATGAGGTATATCAGGTCATATAGCAGATGTTTAGTGGATGTATGAAGTTATTTTGAAGCATGTTCTTGAGAACAAAGTAGGAAGAATCAAGAAAGTTTCAGGTGGTGCAACTAATTCAGATGTATTTGAGCATGGAAGAGACTTGGGTAAGTTATAGGAGGTTATCATGATGTTTTGGATTAAATTTAAGGTCTAGGTAATGAATATTTTCAAAGATATTGATGTGGATTAAAATACTCTCTCCTAAAATGCTCCTCAAATAGCTCCTAGGTAACTATCTCTGAGTCAACATGGATCTTCTTCTCATTGGTCCTTCACTAGACTCTTGCTCCATCCCTCAGAAGATGGATCACAACATAGGATTTTATGTTACTAGTACAAGGGAAAAGCTTGAAGCATCCACTCAAGCTCACCAACTAGGCCTCTTCCTGAAAAACCACCTATATCCCCCGAATAGTAAGATGGTCGTAGCTTCAGGATCTCCTTGATATGGTCTACAGCTGACGTCTGATAACCCCTAGTTCTCTCTATATGCTCCTCCCTCTGTCGAGGGCTCTGAGATCTATCCCTATGTCTTGAAATCTTGTCTCCATGCCCTCTTTGTGGTGAATCTTCCCTATACTCCTCACTGTGTTGAGGGGATACATGGGCCTCCACTGATGGTTCCATGTCATATCTAACAAATATTCCTCTGAAGGGTTCTTCGTGTATAATGGCATTGACGCCATGAAGTGTCTATAAAATATGAGGTATAATGATCACATGGTGACTCTAGAGGTGGTATATCTAGGTCTATGTGAAAATAATCCTTATGTCGATCCATGCCTCATAAACAAATCAAGGCAAGACTTAGTTCATTTTTCTAGGTCTTGTTTAAGTTTTCTATGTTTTCCGAATTATACAATTATCAGACATTGTGGTTTTCTAGATTAACAGAAACCAATTTTGTACTAGGTTAAATGTTCATGTTTCATGTTTTCTAGGTGTGCCCAAGGGTCCAAGATTTTAACCCAAGGCTCTGATACCAAGTGTACTACCCACAAAAATGATCAACTAAAAACACGCTAACCCCTAACACTTATCCTGAAAATTACGAGTACTTTTTTTTGTTACAAGATCAAGGTAAGAGGTTAAAAATTGTTACAAGGATGATAATCCCATAGGTTAAAACAACTAACTATCATCAATAAACTCCAGTTTTCAATTAAAGAACTGGATCTAGATAAAGTTTAACATAATCTCAAATTTATCTCTAAGGTCCATTAATCCATTATACATTAGGAAGGTACCATAGATTAATTTACATAGTTAAATGTTTTCTTCTCTTTAGTTAATATTTAATCCTAGAAAGCTTAACCTTATGTTGATTTATTTAAACTTATTATCCTATTAACTTAGAGTACTTTCCATTGACTTCCTAAGGCTTGCCAAGAACTAAAAAAGATTTAACACTCTAAGCCAATTAAATGGCCTCATTCACCCATCTACACATACCCTTAAGTATTTAATATAAACATTTAAAATACATTTCTACCAAAAAAAAGTAGGGTTAATCCTCCACCTTTAGATTGAAACAATCTTGGCCACAAGATCCTAGGGTTCCAAACTAGCCCTATAAATCCTTATGAATTTTTAATAAAGCCTCTCCTTCATTCTATTCTACTCATTTGGTCTATTTGTTTTGCTAAAATTACAGGTTTACAAAGGAGGAATCCATGGGAGAAAAAGAAGAAGAAATATGGACGATTGTACAAGGAGATCTAGTTTATATTAGTTTAGATTAAATTTTTATCATTGTTATTACTTCCATTCAAGGATTGGGAGGGATTTTCCCTACCAATCTGGTTGTGGTTCAAGTTATGTGCATTTGGGTTCACTATTTGGGGCACACCCTACCCCCATAAATACAAATGAAAAGAATGTTTTTAATTCACGATTTTTATGTGTTATTGCTCAAATCAATGGGATTACCCATTGTTTGCTTGCTAGTGATTATTAGCTAAATTTTACAATGTAAAATTTGTATAAAAGCTTAAAATTTTAGCATAAGCACGGATCCGAGAACTTCTTTCGTAAGTGACAAAACCGCTTGCCTAGAGAAGAATGACGGTCTTGGGACTGCCACCCCGCTCGGGTGGAAAACCATGAACTTTCATTCTATGAAGTAGTGGTTCTAAGACCACCGCCTTGCCTAAGCGGTAGTTATGAAACTACCGCTCTGCACAGGAAGCGGTCCTATTTCTTAGAAACATAACCTAAATTTCTAAGTTTTTCTAAAAACAAAAGTTACTAAAAGGTACTAAGATGCGTTATGAGCTTAGTTTTATGCACCTAAAGTCTCCAGCTTTGTGATTTCTTTCCATTTGATCATTTCCTAATTAAAATTACTCATTTCAAACATTTTGAAATACAATAGTAACAATAACATCTACAAGGTCTATTCCATTTTGTTCAACTAATTTTCTTTGAATTCCAAGAGTAAAAACAAAGGATTTATATCTACTTCTACATTGTTATTTTTCTAATACAAAATGCAACGATTCCCTATTTAAAATTTGTTGTCTCTTTAATTTTTAGTACAACTCAAATATCAAAAGTAACTACAAAAACTTTCATTTACATTCGGGTTTACTATGCATGCGTTTTCAACTTCTTACAACTTCTATATTTCCTTATTTCACATTGACAATAAAAACTTCACAATGAAAGTAAACTTTCTTTTCCACTGAAAATATCTCATATCTTTTAACATAAAGAACTAGTTTTCTCACAATAAAACCAAGATTTCAACTAAAGAGAATTAGTTTCTTTTCTTATAACAAAACTAACTCTACAAAGACAAATCTTTCTTATTTATTTTCTTATTTGTTTCTTTTCACATACAATACCACTTTAATAATAATTATTTGAATACAACTTTCTTTCCCAAGATCAATACAATTTCCTCCACTTGAAGTGGGAAAATCATACAATAATGCAAGATAAAATAAAATACAATATTACAAGTTCTTCCACTCTAAGTGGGAATAACACAAAGGAAATTTTATTACAAGAAGGATCTTCTTAGGGACTTCAATGAAAGATTCAAGCTTCACAACACCAACAAGATAGATCCTTCACGATTTTTGGATTCACAACAAAATGGGGGTGAGGCAATGCTCTCCAAACAAGATATCCAATGAAGAGGACAAGCCATCCTCTCCATTCGCCCCTTTAAACCACATTATAGCGGGAGATGATTCCAACACATGGTAACAATAAGCTTCCACAACACAAAACTTGTTTAACAACCATTCAAACCACATTTCAATCATCTACAACACAAGAATGAAATAAAAACAACTAAAGAACAAGTAAACAAGGATTAAAATGAAAGTCAAAGGAGGAAGACCTATGGGGAGGCCACTTATGCCTCCTAATGGAAATGGGTACGCACCCTATAGTGCCCACTTCCTTTGACACATTTTGATACTGATCATGATATTGCTGATTGTATTATGGACATGATTATGGACTTTAATATAGTGTGATGTTAGATGTGAGATCATGGATTATTGTTGACTTGATTCGGTTATGATGTATGATGATTATTACAGACATTTTGGATATTAATGTTGATATACTTTTTGACAAGGATATATTATGGATGTTGTTCGTACTCGTGATGTTTAGATATTGTGAGTAGACCTAGATATGAAAATTATTGGTTGATGATATAGTTGTCGATAAAACAATACATGATATTGTTAGATTGCATTGATATTGTTGTGCTTCATATATATATATATATATATATATATATATATATATAGATGATTTTGGGAGTTATATTTATATTATTTTGGATGTTTTGATATGTCCATGAGGCTGAAGGAGGTATTCATGTGTTGCAGGTTAAAATATCACAACATACATCGGGGATTAGAGACCAACCACATTGGAATTCTAGATGAATTCAACAAGGTCACCATGGCAACTAGTATTTTCTTGTGCGTGCTTGTGTGTATTAGGGATTCCCATGGGGGATCACCTTTAAATGTAACCAAGGGGTTTATGTATTTGTCTTTTATTTGACCCTTTTGTTTAATGTTGCATGTGTTTATTTTGTGATGGATTTTCCCCTTTCTTTATTTATTAAATGGTGTGTAATTTGGTGAGTAATCACGTTTTTAAGTTGGTTAATTAAAATATGTCATAAGAAAGTAATTAATAGAGTTGTTGGCCTTGATTAAAGATGTGTAAGTGATGTGTAAGTTAACTTTTGAGTGTGAAACACTCTACCTTCTTGGAAATTCGAAATTGTCCTTGGAGGCTGATTTTGGAGGCTTGTGGGACAAGTTAAACTTGTCCGATACCTCTTAAATTTAATTACCAACCATACCTATGGTCGGAGAGTTGAGATTATACTTTTATAATGCTTTTTGAGAAGGAAAATTGTAGGTTTTAATTGCACTTTTCTTGGATGATTTAATTTCAATCCTTTGGGGTGTGGGTTGGATTTTAGTGTGTAAGTAAACTGTCATATTATTCACTCACCTATTTATTATGCATTGGAGAATGAAGTTTACTTTGGGGGTTGGAATTGAGGATGTGTGATGTGACATCCTACATGGACCCACCTCATTCTCTTCCCATCCCTCTTCTATAAAATTCAAACTCCTTGCCTTGTTTTGGGTTGCTTGACTTTGGAGACTTCATTCTTGGGTGAATTCTTTTCCTATTTTGGAGCTCTTGCTTTGAGAATTTTTTGGGTAGATTTATGCATGCTTGTGCTTGTCTGATTTGAATTGCTTTCATTGGGATAAATCTTGTTGTTTCAGAACTTGGAACAACTCCATCATGGAGAGGTAGGAGCTTGACTCTTGAAATGCTCTTCTTTTATGAATGTAATGTTAATGTATAAATTTTATGACAAGTTTGTGGGTTGTTCGGAGATGGCCTGGAATGGTGTAAGAGAAGACTATGGGGTTATTTTGTGGGAGGTAGAAGTGTGTTTTAGGGATGTATAAGAGTGGAGAGAGTTGGGATTTGGGTTCCACCTTATAAATAAATAGCTTGGATTTATTTACTTGTTATGGGGTGCCATAAGAGGTTCGGGAGGCATAAGGAAATGTGAGGAATACGGGTACTTGGGGGAGCCATAAGGGCGTGTCAAGGATTTGAAATGAATATATACATACATACATACATACATACATACATACATACATACATACATACATATATATATATATATATATATATATATACATACATATATATATATATACATATATATACATATACATATACATATACATACATATGTATGTATGTATGTATGTATGTATGTATACATACATACATACATATACATATATATATATATATATACATATACATATACATATACATATACATATACATATACATATACATATACATATATACATATACATATATATACATATACATATACATATACATATATATATATATATATATATATATATATATATATATATATATATATATATATATTGTTGGTTTTTTCTTAGGTGGTGATACCCATTTCCCCTTTAGGAGGCATAAGAATCATCCCCCATAGTTTCTTGCTCCTTTGGCTTGCTTGAGGAAGCCTTAGTATTGTTTGTAAATTTTTAATGTAGTTGTAGAACTACATTCTATTTTGGACTGTGTTCATATTGTGATTATGTTGCTTGTGTGGTTATGGAAGCATGTCGTTTCCATGAGTTAGATCACATATCTTATTGCATTGTGGTTGGGGCTTAGGGACCAATGAATAAGGATGAATTCTCCTCTTGGTTGGGTGGATAGCGTTGCCTTTCCCCTACTCCTGTTGTGATCAAATTGGAAGAATGAGAAATTTACATGTTGTTGTTCTGGAGTTGAGATAAAGATAGTTTGACAGTCCCTTGTGAAATGAAATATTATTGTAACCTTTCCCACTTGAACTGGATGAACTTGTATAAATTTGTAATAGGAAGATGTTGGAGTGTTTAGGGAAGTGTAATTTGGAATGTGAAAGAATCATACGTACTTTGTATGTCGTATTTTGCAATCAAATAGAAAGGAAGTTGTAAGGGTTTCATTTGAATTAATAGAAGTAATTTTGTCTTGTCCATATGATATTATTATGTTGGATATATGTGTTTAACATGCTCTATGAAATCCTTGTTTGGAAAGTGGAAAAGTGAAACATGTGAGAAGAAAATGTATTATTCTTCCCCGTATATAATATACGATTTTGGAAAGACTAATAGAAGGAATTTGTAAAGTTGTCTTTTGGAATAAATAAAGTATTGCATAACCTTCCTCAAATTTTATCACTATATTGAATTTAATCATGTAGATGTGAGTTTTAATCTCTATTTGAAAGGAAGAAATGCATATAAAGGAAGTGCAATACTCTGTCTTTTGAAATATGTGAAAAATTGAAATCAAAGATGTATTTTAGTTTTTGAATAGTTGAATTGAATCAAATAAATGTTTTATATTATAATTGGAACATATTATAATACTTGGAAGAAGAAAATGACAAATAAACACTTTAAAAATTTGATCCATGTCTTGTATTTTCAAATTGGCAATTATTTAATCCAAAATGCACAGACTAAACCTGAAACAATGAACTAACAAACTAAACGATTAAATTGAAGTATTTTTCCCTAAATGAATCCAATTAGACAAAAATACTTAAAGGGAATCTTTCAAAACCTGAGAAAACCGAGTTTAAAGCTTTCACAATCGTTTTGCTATCAAAATTGTAAAATTTCAAATTGGAATTCAATCAAATAGATCTACCTCAAAAAATTATCCTAAATCCACCTAAGAATAATTCTCCATGTCTATTTGAAATGTTGAGAGAGGAAGAACATCAAATAACAAGTTTAACATGTTAAAATTTACCATTTGCACCTGCAAAATCCTACAAATCTTGTTATCACCGAATCACAAAGCACCCGGATGTTGATCAGATTTCTAGTTTGATCACTCTAAGAATCCAATGTGATTGGATAACATGGGTACTATCTTCAAGTTGTGGGACTTGCTACTTGAGACAGACCTCCAGAGAAAGCTGGTTCTTGCTCCTAAACTACCTGCCACAATCTACTCTAATGCAGGATAAGCTAACTGTTCTAATCTAAATTTTCAAGGGACCAGGGAGAGAGAATGCATAAAATGAAAGCCTACACTAAAGTGGTGATACACCAGAAAATGAGGGTGGGAGAGTAGTCTCCAAATGTGTGAAATACAGAGGCAAAGTGCACACTAGAAGAGGTGATGACAGTTCACCATAATCTAGCAAAATGCATTCACAATAATATTCCAAGCATACACAATGATAATGAATCCCTGCAAGAACATAATAGATAGACACAATATACTTGTAGAAAGATTAAAGGGGAAAGAAGAATGCAAGGAAACACAGCAGGGGAAGATATATCCACAAACTGATATTTTATTGCTTCATGATATGCACAGTTCAATCTATTATAAGATAAGGGCCTGGATCACCATGCAAGGAGTCCACTACAAGGGCCTGCAACACACTGGATTCACAAAGAAATTTTGACAGAGATTTGTTACCCAAAACGCCCCCTTTACAATGAGCCCAACACTCCAATTTTTAGAAAAAATGAGAAGGAGAAGAGAAGGGAAAATGGAAATCCCAAATCTGTCCTTCAACCACCTGTAAGAGACATTAAATTGAGTGGAATTGGTATACATTACTTGCAAAAGGCTCCCATACTATCCCATGTGCTGCATCGTAGAAGGAATGATGACTATGCCTCTTAATTGCACTCCCACTACCCAATAAAACACATTCAACCCGGCCACGTTTTCTTAAAAACTCAATCAATTTCGATCACATCTGGAATTTCTTGATCTTCTGTGCACGGACTCGGAACCATGATTCCAACGGTACCAATTTTGTGCGATTTTGTTGAGGAATACAAAATTTATGGCCTTCTCGTGCGGGCAGCTATTTTGGGCCCTGCAGGTGTTTTCTGTCATCTGACGGGAAAGAGCATTCACTGACTGGAGCCGAACACGTTTCCTTAATTTAAATATATCTACCCTCATTAAAATTAAGAAAGTCCAATTTTATGAAAATCGGAGCTCGGAGTCAAAAGTTATGGCCGTTTGAAGTTTCCGGACCAAACGTTGACTTTTCTTCCTGTGACACGTGTCATGATTTGATTGGTCGACGGGTCTGCCGGCTCTTTCGCGCCCTTCGCGTCTTTTTGTCCCGGATGTCCCAAACCGTTTGGGACAAAAACCTCCGATCCGCCCGAAATGGGCTTCCTTGTCCCTCTTTGCGTTGGACACGTGGCAAGATTTGATTGGCTCTCGGCTCCTTCGGGTTTTCGCGTCCCACGCGTCCCTTTGTCCCATTTGGTACAGTGCTCTTTGTGCTGATTTCGGCCGAACCGGCCGGTTCGGGCCTATTTGTCCCAGATGTCCCATTTGCTTTTGGACTGTTTGTTCCCATTTCGCCCGGTTCGGCCGGTTCGTATTTTTGTTCCACTTGGCCCACTTTGTTTTGGACTGCCTTGACTGATTTCGGCCGAACCGGCCGGTTCGGGTCCATTTGACCCAAACGTCCCAGACTGTCCCTCTCAGCAGTTAGTCGATTTTTTTAATTTTTTGGCCAGATCGGCTTTTCGCGCCCGCCGCGTACTTTTGTCCCAGATGTCCCAATTGCTTCCGGGGCCGCCTGTGCTCATTTCGGCCGATCCGCGCCTTTTTGTCCCAACTGTCCCGACTGTTGCGAGGACTAGGACTTAGCCATTTTTCGTGATTTTTCCTGGCCCGAGCCTGTTTTTTGCAATTTTTCTTACATTTTCTCGGAACTTGCTCCCTCCTTCTTGGACATGGGAGTTAGAAAATTCTGAGGGGACCCAAAAAACATGACTTTTTCCCCTGACTCAATCTATTTGCCTGGGACTTGAGAATTTAATGCATGTTATCAAAATTACCTTGAGGGGTGAATTTTGGATAACAAATCTTTTCTTGAAATTGACCCGCTAAAATTTATAAAAATAAAAAATTAATGATCTTTGACTAAAGAGGACGTTGAGATATTTCCAAACATTCCTCGTTTTCCCAAAATCGATCCCTCAATCAAAACTTATGGCCTTGATTTTTTTCTTCACTTGGCATCAAAAATAAAATAAAATTGAGAAAACATTTTCTTGGCGGGCCATGGGCCCGAATTTTCCCTTAGTAATTAAAAAAATTTGGGAATTTTTCTTAATTTTCCCACCAACCCGTAGCCAATCGAGGCTACCACGTGGCACCATGAGGTTTCGTGGAGGGGTGGACCCTTTTTAAGCTTAGCGCTTCGGAAAATTTTGGGAAAATTTTTCAAATTTTCCCCACCACCTCACCGGGCCACAACCAATCGGGGATGCCACATAACATCACAAGGCATCGGTAGAGGAGCAGGTACCTTTTTTCCTTTTTACATTTAGGAAAATTTTGGGAAAATTTTAAAAATATTTCTTGCCGCCTTTAGCCCATAGCCAATCGGGAGCCACAAAGATCGCGAGGTGCCGACAGCGAGGTGCAGTGAATGCTACCTCTTAGCCCTTCTGGGGTGTTAAAATAATTTTCTCCCCACCGCCCCACATTCCCTACACTAACTTGGGAGGTGCAATGTGTCCCTTGTGGACTTGTGGGAGCTTGGGTGCAAAGTTGGCTTTCACCCTGCATGGGAAGTTTTTTTAAATGTCTCTCGCCACCACTGCTCTCCCAGGCCCGACTTGGGAGGGGGGTGCCACATGTCCCTAGTGTACTTGCAAAATCCGGCGGGTGCACGGGTACAAAGTTTTCTTTTTTCCAGGCATGTGAAAAATTCCAAAGTCTCCCGTGGCCTATCGACCCACCCGTGGGGCACATTTTCACCCTAGGCCCGCAAGCCCGCTCTTGGGGAAAATTTTCACCCCAAGGCCCGCCAAAGTAACTTGAAAAATATGAGGATTTAGGAGGACTTCTTTATATTAATGGAAAGGTGCAGAAATTTCCTATCCAATGGAAAGGATTTAGGGAAATTTTTAAGGCATTGAGTGTGAGAAAATAAAGTTAAACCTTTAAGCCTATTAGAGAGTGGGTACGGTGAGGAATTATCCTCTGAACCTAATTGAATCTTCTAACCTTAAATTTTGGACCTTAAGACCTCTAATAATTTTTGATAAAAGAAAAGTATTTCTAGTGGATTAGAATTATTCTAGAACTCACATCTTGACAAATTTTGTCTTGTAACCTGTTGTAGATTCTTTTAAAAAAAAATTTCCATAATTTTTCCTAATTAATCCTAGGTTGTTCTTGGGTCTCAAGTGGGTTATTTTAGTGGGAGTTACACTTGGTATCGAGCCATGGGTTCAAATCTTGGACCCTTGGGCACACTATAAAACTTGAGAGATGAAATGTAAACCTATCACATGTTTAAATCTAGAAAAAAACCTTGTTGAAAATTGACAAAAAAGAAGAAAAAAAAAGAAATATGTATATAAAAATTACATTGCTCTGTTCAATTAAACTGCTAGAATTAAAATAAAAATAAAATAATAATTTGCTTGAACTATTGTACTTTCTTAGCGGTATTTTTTCTAAACCCGGGTAACTAATAATGTAAATTTAAATTGATTTTGTTTTGTGAACTTCTAATATAGTGGAAACTTGGTTCCCCTTTGAAAATGTGTCGTTTTACAAGTCCTAAATCTTGATCTAATTGTATGATGCGTTAAGCCCTTTTGAGACCCTTCCTTATTGGATTTTTCTGAATGATAAATAGTATTGTGTGATTATTGTGGTTGGACAATAGTGATTGTGTTCTAGGGTCGATAAGAGTTAATTAGAAGTTATTTAGAGTTTCCTTCCTTCGGTGGTTAGGAAATATGGTCTAGTTGTTAGTTTTTAATTTTGTTATCCATATGGCAAAGTGGACATTAAATTTGGTTGTCGTTTATGACCCAATCCTATGTATGTGTCCTTAGAATTGACCTCGAGGTAGAGTACCCCTATTGGTGGCCATGAAGAGCTGCAGAGTGAATTTGGTGTTAAATTTTGTGCTTTACATTTGTAATCTTGTGTTATTTTATCAAGGACTAGCATCTTATTTTATGATTGATTTGAGAACCTCTAAGGATTTTTTATTTATTTATATTTTTACAAGAATTTTCAGACTTTGCAATGCGGCTACTTAGCCCACTTTCCTTGATCGCTAATATTGCTTGGATTTTACTTTGACTAGTGACTCAGAGCTCATTATTTGTTGGCTACTTAGCTAAATGTTACATGATTCTCACTTGCATGTTGTTGAGTTGGTCCTACACTGTTGCCTTGTGACATTTTTTCATATGGGGGTACACCCTAGGTGTCTTAAATTTCCTCTTAGGTGCTTAAAGTTATGCCTTGGTTATAGATGCACAGAACCTTAAGTGTTTCTAAGATCTTAGAGTGATTTTTTCATTACTTGACCTTGCTACTTAGAGAGTTCGTTGTGTTGTGCATTTTTGTTGGCAGTCTGTTAGCGGTGGTGGTGATTCTCTTACAATCTGATAAGAGCTTGAACCTTGTCGGAGTAGAGGTCTTTAATTGTGGGATGATGAATTTTGTTAGGATCAGATTGCTTTGGTTGGCTGTGGATGTTAGTGGAAAAGTGTTTGTCCGGTAGTGGATTTTCTTCGATGGCATGTTAATTTTTATTAGGATTTCCTTATTTCATTATATAAAGTAGTGAATTGAGAGTTGTATGCATCTTGGTAATTATTATTAGAATTAATCCCATTCAAGTAATGTGTGTAAATTAAGTGTGTTTGTTTTCTCTCTCGACCTATAAATAAGTATACCCTTTCCTTAACTTTTTAAGTTACTATGAATAACACTTTATGACCTATTAATCTTGGATTACGTGGAGACACTTATGGATGCTTTGATTCTTTTCGACCATGACATTGGTGATGTCAGTGTAATTAGACCTTAATAAGTTAATCTATGTGGTATTTTATAATGTGATTCTTCTTGCAAAACTGTAACTCTTGGTCAGTAATGCCATGTTGAATAGATAGCTGATTATCTTCTTACATTTGATGCTTTCTAGTGAGTATGTGGTGTTCTTATAGTTAAAATATTTCCTTTTCATTTCAATTTCTTTGTTGGTGGTATCATGTGGTAATATGGGTGTAGATTTGAAAACTTTCCTTGTCTTATCATGTGAGTAAAATTTTTCACCAAAACAACAAACATCGTTAAACCCTAGTAGATCATAAAAGTAATCATGCTTCCTTAATGAGCCTTGTAACTTCTTTTGAGAACTTGTAGAAACCCACTAAGAATGTTTTATGATACTTGTAATTAGTGGAAAAATATCAAAATATTTTTGTCATCCATGTCGGTTGATAGATTACTTGCCCTTATAAAAGTAATAATGTGTTCTCTATGATTAAATGTCCCTTGTTTCCTTAGAATTAAAAATGTGATGTAATGATTTACCTCTGTCTCCCATAAAAGTAATAGTGTGATATGTTTACCCTTCCTTCTCATTAAATTTTTAATTAACAATTTGATTCCCCAAACATCATAAAACTATAATTGAGGAGATTTAGCCTTGAAGCTAACAAATAAACTGGAACTTAGAAAGAGAAAATGGTCCTTGCTTTAACCTTGTAGATTAATAGAAGAAATAAAAACCATTTAGAAGAATAAAAGGAAAAAACCTTGTCCATCTACCTACCCTAGGATTAAAATAAATACTTTTTCTCTTTTCGACTTTACTGAAATGGCGAGATATCATGCCCCCTTAGTGGTCCTTATAACAAAAACTTGTGATGTCATAATAGGAGGAAGTTTAATTAAGAAAAATTGGAAAGGAATGTGCTTAGAAAACGAAACTACCACTTTTGACTTAATTAGTTGAGTTATAAAATAGGAATGATTTATGTGTATTGAGTGCAATGTTTAGTCGGACTTGTAGTTCTATCACCTACCTGCATTTGTGAAACACCGATGGATACTAATGTGTTCTAATTTCTTAGTACTTTCTTATTCATAGATGTATGTGTCTTTCTTTGTGGGAGTTTGAGTCATCATACCCTTATCATCCCACAGCTCGATGAGTGTGAATTGTGGCCCTTTTGGATTGAGACTTATCTCTTGTTTAAGAAGCAACCTCCTTGCGTGTTGTCTTGTCCTTGGAGACCTAAGTTATTGTAATTTTAACGCAACATATGTTAAGGATATAAAATAACTTTGGGAAGTCTTCTTTTCTTCGGATTTTCTTGGGTCACCTTGTTATTGTTGCCCCTTTTCCATTAGGATGGAAAGTGCAAGATGGTGTTATTCATTTTGATACGATGCACCCTTGGATTATAGTTATATCCCATGTTATTTATTCTTTTCCTAGTGACCTTGAGTGGTCCTTGGTGTTTCTTGTGCTCTCTTTAAGGTTATTCCAAGATTGAGTAGGAAATAAGATAAATAAATCCCATTGTGTTATAATTTAAGATGCCTCTTACATTGTTATGTTAGTTGCGAAGGAGATATATATATTTTTTCTAAATGGTGGACATCTCTATATTTGGTTGGTATGGTGTGTTTGATTCTTTAAAAAAAAGTGTAAAAATCAGACTATAGGAAAACTTGTGGTCTTGACTTCTTGTATTACCATGAAAATCTAATTATACCATCTCGAGTTATAGAAGTGATTTCCCTTGGATTAGTTCCTTGATTTTAAATGTTGTTCTGATTTAGGTGACCTTGTTGACTAACCTCATCCTATGTGATCCTCAAATTGGGACCTTGAGTAGACTTGTTCCTTGTACAAATTTGGTCATAGTTGATTTTTTTGCTAGCCTTGTCTAGATAACGAACCTTGAAATCATGACATAAACTTAGTATAATTTTAACTTTTATTATTGTAGCATGTTGTATTCCTTGGGAAACTATGTGGTCATTCTCAAATTCATGGAATTCTCCTCATTATTCCTCTACTTGGTGGTTACCCTTAAGACTCTTTTGAAATCTTCATGTTATATTGTTTGTGTGGTATCTTGGTTGATAGTGTAAATTTACTCTCTAGATTTAAGTGTTCATAGACTTACATGCGAAAGTTTAGAACTCATCGCTTGCAATCTCCCTTCTTCTATCTGAATTGCATTGGACCTAAATTAGGTTCTCTAGACCCACACTTGTTTGAAGCAAGCAATCCCATAATGGAGTGATCCTTTTCTATTCCATTTGTTCTTATTTCTCTTTCCAGGTGACTTCTAAAGTTGAGTCTAAGGGGAGGGGGATGTAGTGCCCACTTTCCTTTGACACCTTTGATATCGATCATGATACTACTGATTGTATTATGGACATGATTATGGACTTTATTATAGTGTGATGTTAGATGTGAGATCATGTATTATTGTTTACTTGATTCATTATGATGCATGATGATTATTACGACATTTTAGATATTAATGTTGATATACTTTTTGACAAGGATATATTATGGATGTTGTTCGACTTGTGATATTTGGATATTGTGAGTAGACCTAGATATGGAAATTATTGGTTGATGATATAGTTGTTGATAAAATAATACATGATATTGTTAGATTGCTTTGATGTTGTTGTGATTCATATATATATAGATGATTTTGGGAGTTATATTTATATTATTTTGGATGTTCTGATATGGTCACGAGGCCGAAGGAGGTATTCATGTGTTTGCAGGTTTAAATATCAAAACAAACATCGGGGATTGAGACCAACCACATTGGAATTCTAGATGAATTCAACAAGGTCACCATGGCAACTAGTATTTTCTTGTGCGCATTGTGTGTATTAAGGATTCCATGGGGGATCACCTTTAAATGTGACTAAAGGTTTTATGTATTTTTCTTTTATTTGACCCTTTTGTTTAATGTTGCATGTGTTTATTTTTTGATGGATTTGCCTTTCTTTATTTATTAAATGATGTGTAATTTGGTGAGTGATCACGTTTTTAAGTTGGTTAATTCAAATATGTAATAAGAAAGTAATTAATAGAGTTGTTGGCCTTTATTAAAGGTGTGTAAGTGATGAGTAAGTTAACTTTTGAGTGTGAAACACTCTACCTTCTTGGAAATTCGAAATTGTCCATTGCGGCTGATTTTGGAGGCTTGTGGGACAAGTTAAACTTGTCCCATACCTCTTAAATTTAATTACCAACCATACCTATGGTTGGAGAGTTGAGATTAGACTTTTATAATGCTTTTTGAGAAAGCAAATTGTAGGTTTTAATTGCACTTTTCTTGCATGATTTAATTTCAGTCCTTTAGGGTGTGGGTTGGATTTGATTGTGTAAGTTAATTGTCATATTATCCACCCACCTATTTATTATGCGTTGGAGAATGAAGTTGAATTTGGAGGTTGGAATTGAGGATGTGTGATGTGACATCCTACATGGACCCACCTCATTCTCTTGCCTTCCCTCTTTTATAAAATTCAAACTCCTTGCCTTGCTTTGGGTTGCTTGAGTTTGGATACTTCATTCTTGGGTGAATTATTTTGTTGTTTTGGAGCTCTTGCTTTAAAGAAGTTTTCATTTGAAAATCTATCAATTTACGGCCTCTGTCACTTTCCTTTTCCCCTTGTTGTGCCCGGTTAATCTTTGTTGACATTTTTAATTTTTGTTGGGTTTTGATCATTTATTGGTCCCTTATTTTCTCCTTATTTCTTTGTTCCTCTGAAAAGTCCAAAAATCAGGTTTTATCATACCTTTTGGTCTCCACAATGGGATTTGTCTTCCTTGTCATTTCTTCCTAAATACATTGATAAAATGAGTGGATGTATCTTTGAAAAACATATTTGAGACTTGTAAATGTTTCTAAACTCTCTATCCTTGAAGAAATTTTCAATTTCTCTGCTCAGATGATCATTTTTCTATATTTTACGGTTTGACGGGCATTTTCTCCCAGTCAAATTTACATCCTTGCATTGATAGGGGACATGGCTTCTTTTGGTTGGTCAGGGGATGACAGGTGAATGATTTAACTTATCACCTTTTTCCTTTATGGTGAAAAGTAAAAATTGGTCACGTGGCCCCGCTTTGTATCTAATTGGTTCTTTTGGTGCTTACATGGCTTCTTCCAATTGTTCAAGTGTCAAATATAAGTGGATCCTTGTGGAAACTTATTATTTTACTAATCGGTGGAAGCAATCCCCACCAGAAGGCAACACACCAAGTTGTCATGGATTTTGTGCTAAACAACATCATCTCGCAAGTTTGGGCGCTAAAACAAGATTATTGCTTTGACAATGCCATGAGATTTAGAGGTAAAAATTTGGTGATAATGTGCAAGGAGTATGAGATCAACCTGACATATGCCTCTAATTACAATCCCCAAGGAAAAGGACAAGCCGAGTCTAGTAACAAAAATTTGTTGAAGATCATCGAAAGATCACCGGAGTAGAACAAGAGAAAGTGAGGTTGAAAAGTTGAAGTTTGTTGTTTGGGTAGATAGGATCATTCTCAAGAGGGTGACCTGGAAAGAGTCCATTTGAGTTGGTATATAGAACTCGAGCCCTGCTACATCTACATATGCAATTGAAAGGAACGATAACCAAATCATACCAAGCCAAGAACACTAGATGATAATCAAACACCACGATCTATAAGATGAAAGCAATTCACCGAATAACTTTACATAAACCTTTGTAAATAAATGAGAAGAAATATCATATATTATTATGGAACTCAATGCAATACATTGAGAATGGGCCTTGCTTATATAAGCAAGGAATAACAATCTAAGAACCGTCAAGGTTGTAGATCAAGCCATAAATTAAGGAAATAACTAGTCATCAAAGAACTAGTGAAGACCATAGATTTAGGAGAGAACTAGACATCAAGGATCTAGTTAATACAAGTAGATCAAGGAAAGAAGTAGTCAATACCATAGATCAAGGAAAGAACTATACCTAACAACTAGATAATATCTCCTAATATCTAAATAAGATAAAATAAATATCCACAAACATAAGTGGGTGAGTGTTAGCTAATTAATACATTTTAGTTAACGAATGGCAGCTTCATAATCATTTCTTTCACTCGTTCCTCCCTCATGACCTATTTAAAGGTGTCACTTTGTATTCTGATGATATAGCAATACATACAATCTTTTGGAGTGCCTAACATTGGTATCGAGCAAGGTTGCTTGTCCCGTGAAGGAGGAGGTTTCTGTCCCGCGTGAAGAACGTTTGAGTGCTGTCCCACCGTGGAGAGTCCTTTGCTTTGGTGTGAACAAGTGGCAGTGGAGGAGACCGGAGTGCGTGAAGGGAGAAAATTTTGAGTGCTGTCCCGCCGTGGAGAGTCCTTTACTCGGTGTGAACTGTGTGTGTCGTGGAGACCAGACGCCATTTCTTTCTTGTGCGTCCGTGGAGACCACCTTAAGGTTGGCCTCTTTGTTGTGCGTGCGTGAAGGAGGAGAGGAGACTGGAAGACTGTCCCCGTTTTTGCTGTGCGTGGAGAGTGCTTGTCCGTGTTCTTCTTCCCAAATCGCACATATGTGGATTTCTTTGTTAAGTGGAAGACAAGAAGAAGAAAAAGCGTGCTCTGGTAGGAGCCCTCAAGAGCCCTCGGTGATCGCTTTGTTCTTCTTTGCTCCATTAAAACTGTGCAAGTGAAGAAAGCCTACAAATTTTGAAACAGTGTGTGCGCGTATGTCACAAATTTCCGATGCACAAAGCACCGCAAGCAATGCACCAAATATTTGGGCATTGAATGACAATGAAGACACCACTAGGATGTTCTTTGCCTTGGTCAACGAGCTACACAACACTGGGAACATTCTCTTTGACGAGATTGTGCACCGAGGACTGTTGGAATACTTTTGGTTCGACGTTCGATGTCAAGCACGGTAGATTCGTGCAGAACTTGAACGTGGTTATGATGCAGATGATGAACGTGAAATAGAATGCCCACAGGAGCATCGGCGTCTCACTGCACGAGCCTATAGAGCCCATCTTCGGGATAGATTCCTTCAGTAAGCATTGTAGCCATTTTTGAAAAATAAATAAATAAATAAAATACATTTTTGAGTTTTTGAAAATGTCTGCTCCAAAAATATTGCTATCCGATGCCCAACTCTTGAAAGGGCCAAATTTCACCGCATGGAAAACCAAAATGCGGACGATTCTTCAATTCGAAGATCTTTGGGGGATTGTCTCTGGCAAAGACGCCCCTCCCACAGACGATGATCTGTTGGAAAAATATGAAAAGGCTGATGCGAAAGCGCTAATGCTCATCACCCTGAGTCTTTCTGATGAGGTGCAGCCATACATTCGGGAAGCAACTGCTTCTTCTCAGGCATGGAGCGCATTGTGTACCATCTACGAAGCTAAGAATCTGACGACAAAGTTGCAACTTCAGACAAAGCTTCATACGATGAGTATGCATGATGGCGAATCAGTAGAAGCCTTCTTGCGGCGTGTAGCTGAGTTACGTGCAGAACTCTCTGCACTCGATGAACCAGTGGATGACAAGTTGCTTGTCCCGCTCACCCTGCGAGCTCTTCCTTCACGGTTTTAGACACTGATCACCACGTTGACAATCACTCAACATGAGGTGAGTTTTACAACCCTGGTGAATTATCTCCAGCAGGAAGAAGCCATGCAAAATGTACAAGAAGCCTTCGAAGACAAGGCTCTCATCACGAGGCAAAAACATAAGCCTTGGAAAGGGCAATCAGCCCCCAAAATCGAAGCGGCATGCTCGCAACCATCTTCACAAATAAGCCACCACAAATGCCACCACCAGGCCACCCTGAAGCGGCATAATCACAAGGCGGATCGATGGTGCCACATTTTCTCCACGGATACACACACGACTGCGAACTGTTATTACAATGGTCGTAAGTATGGAAACTCTGGCGAAGAGAGCACTTCTTGGCCGAGGATATTCCAAGAAATCCCGATGGCATGCTCGTAATCGAGGCGCGAAGGGCCACATTGCTGCTCAGCAGGATGCCACCTCCGATGAAGAGGTACCAGATACAACTCATTCTGACATTGTTCTAGTCTCACTTCACTTCAGACCATGAGAAGATGTCTGGTTGATTGATTCAGGTGCCAGAAAACACATGACTGGCAACAAGAAGTTGTTCCATACTCTGAGTGACCGGCCCACTGGAGATCGGATCACCATTGCAGACAATCAAGAGTATATTGCAACAGGGATTGGTGATGTCATCATTCCTCTTGGAACATGAAGATCTACACTCACAAAGGTGCTCTATGTTCCGAGTTTGTCTTCAAATCTTTTGTCACGTAAGTCAACTTCTTAACCATAGAATGCGAGTTGAATTCTTTGTTGAAAAAGGGGTCAAGTCTGCATCATTTCCCGAGGAGAGTCGGTCATTGCTCAAGCATTTCGAAGGGCCGTCTATTTGCACTTTGGATGCGGTCACTTCATCTAGCGTTGCTCTCTCTGCATCAACGGCGAGTCCACCGCACTTGGCACTTTCGATATGGTCATCTTTACGCTCGGGGCTCTGCATCGAACTCGGTGCTTAAAGAAATGGTAAGAGGGCTTCCTCCACTCTCCCATTCCTTACTGTTTCTCAGGATGTCTTGTGGCAAACAACATAGAGGTCCATTCAAACAGAGCTCTTATCATTCTACAGAGCCTCTTCAGGTCGTTCACACCGATCTGTGTGGACCCCTGCCAGCTAGCTTTCAAGGTTTTACATACTTTCAGCTCATCATTGATGATTACTCATGGAAAATGTGGGTATATTTCCTTCGGAAGAAGAGTGAGGCACTTGCAAATTTCCAAACCTTCTACCAGCAAGCCACCAGGCAGTCTGGGAAGCCTCTTCTTCTCCTCCGCTCAGATCGAGGGGGGGAATTTGTGTCAAAGAAGTTCTTAGCATACCTGAAGCAGCATGGCATTCAACAACATTTGACTGCACCCTACACGCCCCAATAGAACGGGATTTCCGAGCGCCACAACAGGACTGTCATGGAGATGGCTCATTGTATGCTCTCGACCACCAAGTTGGAGGATCAGTTTTGGGCAGAAGCAGTCCAGACAGCAGTGTATTTACTCAACCGGGCACCCACGAAGATCTTGCAGAACAAGACACCGGAAGAGGTATGGACTGGTCGTAAACCTTCTATTCATCATTTGAGAGTTTTTGGTTGTACTGCATATATGCATGTTCTAGATAAGAGAAGGAAGAAGATCGATCCAAAGACACTGCCATGTCTTTTCTTGGGGTATAGTACTACCTCAAAGGCATATCGTCTCATGGATCCGAGACAAAAGAAGATCTACGAGAGTCGAGATGTGGTATGTGATGAGTCATCCTTTGACTCCTGCCACACAATGGAGATCCAGTACCGACCTCGTCACATAGATTGCTCACACATCCAGATGATGAGCAAGATGATTCTTCTCCAGAGAGAAGAAGAGTTGAGTGGAGACTTGTTCGTTGATCTTGGCACACTGGAAAACACATCTTCACATCAGCGCGCACCAACGTCCGAAATGGGTCCAGAATACTATCAGGGATGCACACCTGAACTCACTTCCTGGTACTTCTACGGGAGTTAGAACACGAAGTCAAGCAAGACATGAGGTAAATTTTGCACTCATGAGTTCAGTTGTTGAGAGCACCGAACCTGACACTGTTCGTGAGGCATTAGACCAACCACAGTGGAAACAGGCTATGGATGCTGAATATGATTCCCTGATTCAGAATCGGACGTGGGAACTTGTCGATCTACCTCCAGGTAAGAAATCCATTGGCTGCAAATGGATTTTCAAAAAAAAAATATAAGGCAGATGGTTCAATCGACAAACACAAAGCACGACTTGTTGCAAAGGGTTATGCTCAGCAAGAAGGAATTGACTATGACGAGACCTTTGCACCCACTGTGAAGATCAAAACCATCAGAGTTGTATGTGCACTGGCAGCACAAAATGGATGGAAACTTCAGCAGATGGATGTCAAGAGTGCTTTTCTAAATGGTGATCTACAAGAAGAAGTGTACATGGCCCAACTTGAAGGGTTTGTAGATGAGCATCAACCACACAAGGTATGTCATCTGATAAAGTCTCTTTATGGACTTAAACAAGCACCTAGGGCATGGTATATAAAAATTGATGATCACCTATTGCAGCATGGATTCACTCGTAGCCCCTCAGATACAAATTTGTATATCAAGAAGGTAGGAATAGAGATTGTCATTCTGGTTTTGTACGTAGATGATCTTGTGATCACAGGAAGTTCTGACAATCTTGTAGATGATGTAAAGAATGATCTGAAGAAATCCTTCGACATGACTGATTTGGGGCTACTTCACTATTGTCTTGGCTTAGAGATATGGCAGAAGAAGAATCATATCTTCATCTCCCAGATGAAATATGCCAAGACACTCCTGGAAAAGTATGGGATGTCAGATTGTAAACCAATGTCCACACCTATGGAAAAAGGTTTGCAATTATCTAGATTCCAAGATTCACCACAGGTAGATGGCACTCACTACAGGAAGCTTGTGGGGAGTCTCATTTACTTGACTTATACCGGACCATCTTTGCTTTGCTTTGTGAGCTATCTCACCGTTTATGCGGGAGAGCCGAAGAAATGTCATTGGATAGCAACGCAACGCATGTGTTGAGATATGTCCGAGGTATAGTTGACTTTGGTGAGTATCGAGGAACACTCAGTTCTTCTTACAGGGATATACAGACTCGGACTATGCAGGATCCGTTGATGACAGGAAATCCACTTCAGGATATGTTTTTCATCTCGGATCTGGACCTATCTCGTGGATTAACAAGAAGCAAACTGTTGTTTCTCTCTCATCCACTGAGGCTGAATACCGCACACATAGGAGCTGTGTGTGAAGCAATTTGGTTACGTCACATTCTTGCAGATATAGGGATTCCTGAAGAGAAACCTCCCATCATTCACTGACAATCAAGGTGTGTTGAAGCTTGTGAAGAATCCTATTTTCCATGAACGAACAAAGCATATTGAGGTCGAATGTCACTACATTCGTGAATAGGTCTTGAACCACCAAATTCAGCTCCAGTACTGCCCTACTGATTTTCAGGTTGTAGATATTCTCACCAAGCCTCTCGGCAAGGTGAAGTTTGATTTGTTTAGGGGGTACATTTGTAAGAGCAATGTATTAAGGGGGGGAATGTTAGCTAATTAATACATTTTAGTTAACGAACAGTTTCATAACTATTTCTTTCACTCGTTTCCTCCCTCACAGCCTATTTAAAGGCGTCACTTTGTATCATTTTAATATAGCAATACATACAATCTTTTGGAGTGCCTATCGGTGAGGATAAATACAATAAAGGTAAATAAAGTACCTAGGTGAACATGAGATAAGGTAACTACTACTCTAACACCCCCTCAAGTGAAGCTAGGGGCCAAAATAGAAGTGGCATGTCCATAGTATAAGTCCCGAAAACTGGGCCATATGAAGTACTCGTGTATAATAACTGAGAAAAAGGGACACCTTAAGGTACCCAAAACCAAGTAACAACAAAGTAAAGAGAGTAAAGACCCGTTCCAAGGCATCCCAAGAAGCTCGGCTCCAAAAAAATAGTACAATGTCAAGAAGTTTGGTGCGCACTATGGTCTGAATCCACTGCTTGATCACAAAACTCAAAAACAAATGACACTGGGCTCCACCAAAATATCTCCATACAAAGATACTATCAATAGAGTGATGTCGAAAGTGCAATTAAACACCAAACATAATTCGATCAAGTGCTACAAATAGGTTTGCCACGATCCAAGAATAATAACCAAAGCAACAAGGCAAGGACACAAAATCCGGTGTCACGATCCAAGAAAAGCCAAGGTAACAAGGCAAGGACACAAAACCCGAAGAAGCAGGATCAACACCACACCCTCCCATACTACTTGAATGGGTGGAGTGGCACTACAAATCTGTATGAGTTGTCAAAACAACTACTCAAACACTGAAAAAACTAACACTGGCTCCACCAGAATAGCTCCCCACAAGAGAGACTGTCAACATGCCAAAAGTGTCAAAAATACAGATACAAAATCTCTCAACAAACAAGAGAGATACACTACACCTACTAAAGAAAAATGCTCAAAACAAGAAGCATCACAATGTAGAAGGTATAGAAAGTGGAGCAAGAGGCCGAATGGTGGAGGAGCCATGCCTGTAGAGTCCTCTCAATGAATGCCTATGTCGTCTCCATGAGTGATCAGATATCCACCCCAAATCAACACGGATGGATGAAGAAGATGCCTACATATGACTTGGTGCAAAATGCACAATGGGTGCATGCAAAAGAACATCAAAATGTGTGTCAGGTTGATCATGTCTAACAACTGAAATCTCAGTTTCTCAACCCTGAGTGAAGATGTAGAGCTCATGTGTTTCTCAGATCCTCGAAAGAGTCGAGCGAACAAAAAAATGAGCTTTGTCAATGTGTGATCCCAATGAAGTATCTCGCTTGAAAACCAATGTCATGATAAGAATTCCACTTCACATGTAGAATAGAGGAAATAATACTTTGTGAATGTCTACCAATGAATCCTCTAGTGAGACCCATAGAATGGAGCATGTGAGAACTTAATGCAGGTGGTATGCTTCTTATAAAAGCCATGCAACCGAAAGGTAAGTAGAATACACAACATGTGGTACCGTAATAGGTACAGATGTGGAAGAGCATGCAATAACAAGCCTCATAGGTTTATAAGCATCAAAAACAGGTTCAAAGCTAAAAGACCGGTAGATCAATGTCGGTGGGTATAAAAGCAATAGCTACAAGTGGACTAGGAGCATGGATATGGTTGTCCACAATATGATGGTGATGTTGTAGGCTAGCAAGTTTGTTCTGCAGGGAGTGTATTATTGTATCCTTATCATGAATGAGTGATTGTAGAAGAGAATTTCACTTCTTGAGCGATCTATTTTCTTCCAAAAATTTTACAATATCCTCTTGAAGTCCACATACTTCAAAGAAAAGCATATCATTCTCAGAATCCATGATAGGTACAAACTGTAACTCCCAAAAATTTAGGACATCGGGCTCAGCTGAAATTGCATCCATAATTGATTACAACACTCCTCCATATTTGGCACTTTATAATTATAGTGAAAGTCTCAAAATAAATAACTCCAATGGAAAGAGCATGAAAAAACAAGCACTTTTGCAAAAAAATGGCACTCAAAACCGAGTTACCGATCAAAAGTTACAAGTTTTTACTATTTTTCTCTATTATTTATTGTAGATTCCACTAAAACAAAGTAAAATGTTATTGCCTTCACCATAGAAATAAAATTAAAGGGGGCTAAAGTTAAGCACCTACTAGTATGAATCACAAGTAATAAGCCCTCATACGACCATACCATATGACAAAGGGCTAAGGATTTTAATGGGGATTAGATACGTGCACGGCATCCGTGGACCCCTACCAAAAAAGGAAATATCTGAAACCCTTCCTACACGTAAACCGAGAAAGCTAAGCTGCAACAACAAGTTGCCCCGCACCGATCTCAAAAAAACCAAGAGGCCCAAAAAAATCTCGTGATTTCTTTTCCGATGGGCCCGAATCCCGAGGTGATCTTCTATGCTTCTCTGTAACAACAAAAAAACCACAAAAACGATTGTCTGAAACGGCCAAGTTTATAGTCGATCTTAGGGTTTTCATGCCTTTCGGATCCAATGGAAGCCTCTGTTTTCCATAAAAATGCACGCAGCAACAAAATACGACCAAATCCCAAATATATGAATACACAAATAATTTATTTGCAAAATAAAACTTACAGATGGATGCTAACAGCAATCTCCAACTCTGATACCATGAAAGGAACGATAACCAGATCATACCAAGCCAAGAACATAGATGCTAATCAAACACCATGATCTATAAGATGAAATCAATTTGCCAAAATGACTTTACATAAACCTTTGCAAATAAATGAGAACTCAATGATCTATTATAATTTGCCATGATCTATTATAATGGAACTCGATGCAATACATTGAGAATGGGCCTTGCTTATATAAGCAAGGAATAGCAATCTAAGAACTAGTCAAGGTCGTAGATCAAGCCATAAATCAAGGAAATAACTAGTCATCAAAGAACTAGTCAAGACCATAGATTTAGGAGAGAACTAGACATCAAGGATCTAGTCAATACCATAGATCAAGGAAAGAACTATACCTAACAACTAGATAATATATCCTAATATCTAAATAAGATAAAAGAAATATCCACACACATAAGTGGGTGAGGATAAATACAATAAAGGTAAATAAAGTACCTAGGTGAACATGAGCTAAGGTAAATACCTACTCTAATAGTAATTATATTCATATCATTTTATGCAACGTATGGAAGATTAAGAGATAGGTCCTTACGATTCCCGCATTAATAAAATTATTGAGCTTGATGAAGAGACAAGGGCATCCCACCGAGGGCATGTAAAGTTCAGAGAGAAATTGAAGAAGTTATTTCACAAAAAGGTCACTCCTAGAGATTTCAATGTTGGAGATCTCATGTTGTTATGGGATAGCAGACATGAGGATAAGGGCAAGCATGGAAAATTTGAATCATTATGGATGAGCCCTTACTCCAAATATATCGGATTGGTGAGCATACCTTCTTCCTCAAGGACTTAGATGGTGAAATGCTTGAGTTTCCTATTAATGGAAGGCATTTGAAGGCTTTCTTGGATTGATTCCTCTGAAATCAAAGCATAAATATCATGTACGCTTTATACTTTGTTGTTTGTTATCTGTCTTTGTGTGCTTTTGGATCGCTTACGGTCTTCTCATGTGACCTACTTTTTCCAGGTTTCTCCATTTGTTTTTTAAGATGGCTATGTTTCCCTACTCTACATGATAACTCTTTTTCCCAATGGATATTTTTGGCACTTGGTTTACCTTTGTTCTTGTGGCACTCACAGGGAGTTTCCATCCTCGATTCAGAGCCGATATTGGTGCGCAAAATAGTCTCGCCCAAGTTTGCCTTTGAAAATCTATCAATTTATAGCCTCTAACACTTTCATTTTCCTGTGTTGTGCCTGATTAATATATATTTCCATTTTTAATTTGTTCCTAGGTCATGGATCATTTATGGGTCCATGGTTTGCTCCTTGTTTCTTTGTTCCTCTGGAAAAGTCCAAAAAACTCAGGTTTTATCATACCTTTCGGTCTCCATAGTCGGGATTTGTCTTCCTTATCATTTTTGCCCTAAATACTTGAAGAAAATGAGTGGATGTATCTTTTAAAAACATATTTGAGCCTTGTAAACATTTCTAAACTCTTTGTCCTTGAAGAAATTTTCATTTTCTAGCTCGAATGATCGTTTTTCTATATTTTATGGTTTGACGGGCATTTTCTCCTAGTCAAATTTACATCCTTGCATTGACAGGGGATGTGGCTTCTTTTGGTTGGTCAAGGGATGATGGGTTAATGTTTAACTTATCACTTTTTTCCTCTTTGGTGAAAAGGCAAAATTGGTCCCGTGGCCTCACTTGTAACTAGTTGGTTCTTTTGGTGCTTACGTGGCTTCTTCCAATTAGATGGGTTGTGGCGGGTCTATTTTTCAACTTGTTCTTCTATGGCTACTTTGGAAAAATTTTGAACTCGCCCGTGGCCTTGCTTAGGCATTGATTGGAGCAAATTTAAGGGTAGGGAAAAAGTCTCACTTTGACCCCACAGAGGACACGTGGAAGGTTTCACTTTTTTCGGGATGGAGCCGTGGGGAAAACTTGGAAAATTTTCCCTTTTCTAAAAGGGGAGTGAAATGTCATAATTTGGCTGCGGTCCCACTGGGGCCTACCTTAGGACACGTGTCAGGATCGTTTCCCGAGGCGTAGATATAGAGAAAAATATGAAATTTTCCCAAAAGTTGTAAAAATTTAGAGGAAGCCCCAGGGTCCATCTTTAAGTTTCAATCTTCCACGTGGATGACCCAAATTCAAAGAAAAGATCAACAGCAGTTGAGAGTCAAAATATGATTTTCCCTCCATTTTTCTGCAACACGTCTGGAAGTGTGAGTTTTCATGATACTTTTGTTTTTCCTACACACCAAGTAGAGAAGTAAGTTAATGTTGATATCTAAAGTTTGGTGGGAAGATCTGGAAGGTGTCTTCCACCATTAAAATGGTCTAACTTTCGTGCCCGATCATATTTTCTCGCTTTTTCTTCTCCAAAGCACGCAAAGAGCCGATTTGAGAGATCATGGGTGGAAGTAGTTTGAAAATTGAAGGAAGAGTGATCTCCTAGAGCAAGGAGTTGAATGCGGGAGGCATTCGATGAAATATGCCCCCTCGAGCACTGGAGACATTTTACAGCTTTGATTATGAGAATCATGAAAGAATCATGGCCAACATTGGTGCATTAAACGTTTTTGTCTTTTGGGAGAAGGGGCTCCATTGTAAATGTTATAAATAGCACAAATTTTTCCTAAAAATGGTTGGGAGCTTTTGAAAAGTCATAGAATGATTTTTAGCAAAAAAATGTTAACAGAGCCCATCCATTTTGAGAATCCATCTAAGAAGCTTGTATATCTCTCTTTATATCAAATTCAATTATGTCAAGGTGGTTGCAAGTGTACAACCTTTGAAAAGCTTTGAGATTGTTATGGAAAATTTCTTTTCGATAAATTTGATTAGAATTGAATTATTTTGTGTTAATCTTGAGTAAAATGTATTTATGTCATCTCTCAATCCATGCAAGTAGTTTTTCTTGTTTCATTGCAATCTTGTACCAATATCTAGTCCAATCACATAGGTCTCAATCCTTGTGATATTTTAGTGGCATCTGTAATCTCATTTCTCAAAAGATCCTTCATCTGGGATTGAGATAAATGATTTAAAATCACTTTTCTTTCATTTTTTGATAGAGATTGTCTGTAAGCCTCTGGGTGTACTTCGGGTGTGGTTTGATTTGAATCTTAGTTCTTTATTGATTTTTCTAACTCGAGCCTTCGTGGTAGAATCCCATAGGTTGTGTGAAAGAGTGCTAAGTTGGGCCTCCATTTAGGCACATATTCTAGTTGAAGAGACATTTCTAACTTTTGTGGCATTTCGTTGGCTAAAATCCCTCCATTTTGCATAAGCTCTCTAGAATTTGGTGAGTCAAGTTCATCCCTGTTTCCCCTCCCACTAAAATTTATTTAAAAACATCCAATCCCATCAACACTACCCTGTTTTTCTCTCGTATACCCACACAAGACAAAAATCCATTTGCCAAAGTATGCGGGATAAATCGGGGTCTCAAATGTCTTTAGTAACCTTTGCATTGTTGTGAAAGTATCTCCATGATCTGGAAGTGACTGTTAGGATACATTGATTATTAGATGTGTCATAGGTGTCAATCTTATCATTCTATCTTCTTCTTCTCATATTCCATCATTCTCTCGCTTCATTGAGGATATTCTCCATCCATCTAGGAAGTCCAAGACATATTATCGTCCTATAAATACTATACGTATGCTTTGTATTTGGCGAATAATATGAGATAAACTATCTCTTCTATTTCTCTTTTCTGGCTCTCTCTCTTAGTTTGGTATCAGAGCAAAATATTATTATCCTGAGGAGCCCCGCTGATGCTAGCAGGGGGATCTTGCTGCAAACTCTTGAAATCCCTCATGAGCCTCTTCCTCACAGAGGTGTAGACATTGACGGCCTGTCTTAAACTGCGCAACCCGCTCTACCAAAGAATCAACGTGGACGTGATGGAATTCACCAACAGCAGAAGTGATTCAGCCAAAACACGCGGCTCCAGGACAGGCGTGAGTACCCGCTGAGTTTGAGCATATCACTAAGCGGAGGAAAATAAGCCTGTTCCAGAACGTGGAAGTTCATGTGGAGAACTGCTGAAGTTTTGGTATCTTAGTCTTAGTGCAGGTTTCACATGCTATCTTGCTGTCAGGATCCTGCTCGAGACATGCATCCAACACTGCGTCAGAAATCTGATCACACAGCTTGTCCGGGTGTCCCTCGTTAACAGACTCCGATGTAAACAAAAAGATCTTTGAGCATCTTTTGAGATCCGAAATGGGATACTGTTTCATCAGTTTTTGAATAGATTGAGTAACCTGCTTGGATTCATCGACGGTCATATTAACTACAATAAAAGCGAGCAGTGGCACTAAAATCAATTACATCGAACTCACGGCCAGCCGAGCCATGTTCGAAACCTGAGCGTGTTGAAGACAACTCTTTCGTGGAGACTTCCTGAGCGTGTTGAGATCAAGCTATCGCTCTGCTGCTAGATGTGGGAACAATCCTAAGGATCGAACAAAAGCAAAACATGGAGATCTCACGAGAGAGAGAACTTATTTCTGTGCGCGGAGACCTTCAACCTGTGTAGCGCTGTCGAGGTAGTTTTTTGAGTCTACAACAGTTTCTTCAACACTACGTCGAATGTCAAGTGTAGACAACTCGATTGAAAGCGTCAATAACACGGTCGCCACAAATTGTGAAAGCCACAATATCAACTCGCCAGCCAGAGAACACCATGGAGAAGCTCCTGAGAGCTCCGGTTCTACTTTTCTTTGCTGAACGAGCTTTGAAATTGCGGCAATCTTGCTTTTGACAAACTAGTTTGAGAAGGACTCCTTGAGTTCTTTCTTTTCGACGCACCGCCAAGCAAAGCAAATACGGGAAGAATTAGAAGCCAGATACGACGCAGATTGTGATGAAGAAGAAGAACGCCCTGCAAAGTGTCACCGTCTCACAGCACGTGAATATCGCGAGCATCTACGAGCCAGTAATTCTCGACAGTGAGTCCAAATTGTAATAACTTTTTCAAATAAATAAATTTTTTTATTATTATTACAATGTCTGCTCCGAAGTTACTTCTATCAGATGCTCAGTTGCTCAAAGGGCCTAATTTTGCGGCCTGGAAGACAAAAATGAAGACAATCCTTCAGTTTGAAGGATTATGGGGAATCATCACAGGTGGTCGTGCCTGCTCCTCAAACACCCCGATGAAATAATAAAATATGACATGGCTAGGCTAAAGCCTTGATGATGATAATGCTCAAGATCGGTGATGATGTGCAACCGCATGTTCGAATGCGGAGAAACCCAAGGAGGCACAGGACAAGTTGGCAACAATTTATGAAGCCAAAATCGAGACAAAGATTCTTCATCTTGATCAAAGCTACACACCCTCTCTATGGGGTCCGACGAGAAGTGGAGGAATTCTGCGTCGTTTGGCTGAGTTGAGATCAGAGTTATTAACGCTTGGTGAAATGGTAGATGATAAACTACTCGTCCCAATCACCTTGAGAGCACTCCCTTCTCAATTTCGAGTGTTTGTTACAACACTGAATGTGTCTAAACAAACAGTGAAATTTGAAGAGCTTGTGAATTTGCTGCAGTAGGAAGAAGCTATCACTTCATCGCATGGGGAGTCTCAGGACAAAGCCTTGTTCTCAAATCCTAATCATGGCTAGAAGAATTGGAAAGGTCCCCCAGAGAAGCCAAATCCAAATAACCTAAACAAGAAAGATCAAAATTCAAAGAGATGGTGTCACATTTGTAGAACCAATACTCATAAAACTGATCACTGTTGGCACAACAGCCTGAAACAAGGGCCTTCAAGCCATACAAGCACATCCGGGCGCGAAGATTTTCAAAATTCCAAACAACATCCCCCTGGAGAAAGCAAAAAGGACATCTTGCATCCCAACAAGAAGATGATGACTCTGATGAGGAGACATCAGAAGGAGCCCATTGTAGTAAGAATCTTGTACTCGTCTCTCAAACTTCTCAGCCCATGAAGAAAGTCTGGTTGATAGAATCGGTGCAAGCAAGCATATGTCGGTGTGACAAGAAGTCATTTTGATTCACTACACGAAGAGCCAACCGGAGATCAAGTTCGGATAGCGGATGACAAAGAGTACATTGCAGAAGGAATAGGGAATGTCACCTTTCCTCTGGGGCCATGAAAATGTACACTTACAAAGGTACTATATGTTCCTGGCTTGACTAGCAACCTTTTGTCAGTTACTCAACTCTTGAATCATCACCTTAAGGTTGAATTTCTTGTTCAAAATGGCATTAAATCATGCTTAATCTCCAGACAAGGTACGGCTCTTGCTAAAGATTTTGTAAAAGATAAGTTATTTGCTTTAGATATTGTTTCATCTTCTGTAGTACCTTTATCTGCTTCAATAATAGAATCAACTGCCCTATGGCATTTTAGATATGGACACTTGTCGGTCGGTTCATTGCACTAGATGAGTTCAAAAGAAATGGTCCGTGGACTACCCAAATTGTCCAGTTCCTTGCCTATTTTCCCTGACTGTCTTGCAGGAAAACAACATAGAGATCCGTTTCAAGCGAGCACATTCCATGCCAAGAAGTGTTTGGAGGTAGTTCATACCGATCTGAACGGCCCATTGCCTACTTCGTTTTCAGGATACAAATACTTCCAGTTGTTCGTGGATGACCACTCCACAAGATGTGGGTATATTTCCTAAAGCAGAAAAGTGAGGCTCTTCAACACTTTCAGAACTTCTATCATCGTGTTGTCAAAGAGTCTGGACAACCACTTCTTCTACTCCACTCAGATCGATGGGGGGAATTCACATCAAAGAAGTTCTTGGCCTTCCTAAACCATCATGGCATTAAGCAAAGACTGATCTGCTCCCTACACGCCCTTGAAAAATGGCATTTTTGAGCGTCGCAATCGTATAGTGATGGAGATGGCTCACTGCATGCTATCAACTGCAAAGCTAGGAGAACGCTATTGGGCTGAAGCAAGATACAAATGGCCGTATATCTTCTCAACAGGTACCAACAAAGATTCTACTTGAACAAGACACCGGAAAGAGGTATGGAGTGGTAAAAAACCATCAATTTCTCATTTGCGAGTATTTGGTTGCACAACATACATGCATGTCCCAGCTCAGAAGAGAAAGAAGGTAGAGCTAAAAACACTCCCGTGTATCCTTCTTGGCTACAAAGTACTACCTCGAAGGCTGCGGTACTACCTCGAAGGTGTATCTTCTCATGGATCCTGAGACAAAGAAAATATATGAGATTCGGGATGTGGTTTGTGACGAGTCATCCTTTGACTCAATAGTATCAAGAAGATCCACTTCCAAACACATCTCACCAATTTGTCTCTAAATCAGATAATGAGCCGGAGGAGACTACTCGGAGAAAAAGAAATGCTACCAGAGAACTATTTTTGACCTTGGAGAACTGAAGAATGTGACTCCACATCAATCCTCATGGCAACTACACAGCTTCTTCCAAAAGAAGTCAAGTTCTCATCCGAAGTGGGTACAAAGAACTATCAAGGACTCAAATTTGCAACAACTCCCAGATACATCATCCGGAGTCAAAACAAGGAGTCAAACAAGAAATGAGGTAAACTTTGCACTCATGAGTTCACCGATGAATAGCTCCGAGCCGAGATAATGTTCGTGAAGCACTACCAAAACTCGGTGGAAGGAAGCTATGGAAATAGAATATGACTCGCTCATAAAAAATTAGACATGGGAACTTGTCGATCTGCCTACACAAAAGAAACCCATAGGCTGCAAATGGGTCTTTAAGACAAAATATAAGGCAGATGGATCCATTGACAAACATAAAGCATGACTTGTAGCCAAAGGATATGCTCGAAAGAAGGCATCGACTATGAAGAAACCTTTGCACCCACCGTGAAGATGAAAACCATCGAGTAGTTTGTGCACTTGCAAAGACCGAAAGGATGGAGACTTCAGTAGATGGACGTCCAAGAGTGCTTTCTTAAATGGTGATATGAAAGAAGAAGTATACATAACCCAACCTGAAGGATTTGTTGATGAAAATCAGCCTAAAAAGGTATGTCGTCTCATCAAATCTCTTTACGGACTGAAACAAGCTCCCAGGGCATGGTATATCAAGATCAATGATCACCTTTTGTAGCATGGGTTCACTCGTAGTCCCTCAGATTCAAATTTGTATATAAAGAAGGTAGGCAAAGAAATTATCATTCTGGTTGTTTATGTAGATGATCTTGTGATCACTGGTAGTTTAGAAGATCAGGTTGATATTGTAAAGAATGATCTCAAAAGAACCTTCGACATGATAGATTTGGGGCTACTACATTACTGTCTTGGCTTGGAAATATGGCAAAAGGAGCATCACATCTTTGTCTCCCAGACAAAGTACGCCAAGACACTCCTGGAAAAGTATAGAATGTCCGATTGTAAACCTATATCCACTCCCATGGAAAAAGGCTTGCAACTTTCAAGATTCCAGGACTCACCTCAAGTAGATGCTACTCTCTACGGAAATTGGTTGAGGGCTCATCTATTTGCCATACACCGCACTGATCTCTGCTATCTTTGTCCTATCTTTCCGATTCATGCGAAGAGCCAAAGAAATGTCACCGGAATGCGTAGCAAAGCATGTTTTGAGATATGTCCGAGGAACAACTAATTATGGTCTGGAATATAAAAAGAATGATCAATTTTTCCTACGGGGTATGTCGACTTCGGACCATGTTGGATCTGTTGATGATAGGAAGTCAACTACAAGATACATATTTCATCTCGGATCTGGACCTATCTCGTGGATAAGCAAGCGAGAATGTTGTTTCTATCTCATCCACAGAGGCGAATATCACGCCGCACGAGTAGCATGTGTGCGATGTGATATGGATATGTCGCATTATGGATGACACTAGGAATTCTGAAAAATAGTCACCTATTCTCTATTATGACAATCGAGTGTGTTGAACCTCGTGCGTAATCCAGTCTTTCATGAACGAACAAAGCATATTGAAATTGACTGCCATTTCATTCGATATCACGTCTTGAACAATCAAATTCAGCTCCAGTAGTGTCCTACTGAAGCACAAGTTGCTGACATTCTCACTAAATCTCTTGGAAAAGTGAAATTTGAATCTTTCGAGGTCACATTTGCAAGAATAATGTAATAACAGGGGGAATGTTAGGATACGTTGATTATTAGATGTGTCATAGGTGTCAATCTTATCATTCTATCTTCTTCTTCTGTTATTCCATCATTCTCTGCTTCTGTTGAGGATATTCTCCATCCATCTAGGAAGTCCAGTACAGATTACTGTCCTATAAATACTGTACGTATGCTTTGTATTTGGCAGAATAACATGAGATAAACTATCTCTTCTATTTCTCTTTTTCGGCTCTCCCTCTCGGACAACTTGTGAGAGTCGATCTAGTATGTTGATCATATTTTCCCCAAGGTATTCTCTACAAAATTTATGCAAAATAAGGGTACTTGTATCTCCTTTTTATAACAAAGGTTAAAAATAGGTTCTCTTACCTTGGTTGAAAGGCATAACCTAAAATAGTTAGGATAAGATCATATCATTGTAAGGTGCTACCCATCTCTCCACAAATCCAAGTAACAAAGGAACAATCAGGACCTCCTCCCGGTTACAAAATGACATATATTTATGATCTGGCTGCCTCTAAGCTCCATAATGAATCAGTGTTGATGCTTGGTATCAAAAGGAGAACAAATTTGGGTACCAACATGTTGCATGCTTGTGCTTGGCTGATTTGAATTGCTTGCATTGGGATAAAGCTTGTTGTTTTGGAACTTGGAACAACTCCATCATGGAGAGGTGGGAGGTTGAATCTTGAAATGCTCTTCTTTTATGAATGTAGGTGTTAATGCATGAATGTTTTTGTATTTTTGTGGGTTCTTGGGTAGATGGCCTAGAATGGTGTAGGAGAAGACTATGGGCTTATTTTTTTGGAGGTACAAGTGTGTTTTAGGGAAGTATAAGAGTGGAGGGAGTTGGGATTTAGGTTCCACCTTACAAATAAATAGCTTGCATTTCTTTACTCGTTATGGGGTGCCATAAGAGGTTGGGGAGGCATAAGGGCACGTTAGGGATTTGAAATTATATATATATATATATATATATATATATATATGTATGTATGTATGTATGTATGTACATATTTTGGTGGTTTGTTCTCGTGGGTGATACCCATTTCCCGTTGGGAGGAATAAAAACAACCCCCATAGTTTTTGCTCCTTTGGATTGCTTGAGGAAGCCTTAATATTGTTTTTCATGTTTTAATGTAGTTGTAGAACTACATTATGTTTTGACTATGTTCTTAATGTGATTATGTTGTTTGTGTGGTTGTTAAAGCCTATTTTTGCCATGAGTTGGATCACATATTTTATTGCATTGTGGTTGGGGCTCAAGGGTAAATGAAGAAGGATGGATTCTCCTCTTCATTTGATGTCTTGGTTGGGTGGAGAGCGTTGCCTTTCCCTACTCTTATTGTGATCAAATTGGAAGAATGAGAAATCTGCATGTTGTTGTTGTGGAGCTGAGATAAAGATAGTTTAAATGTCCCTTGTGAAATGAAATATTAATGTAACCTTTCCCACTTGAAGTGGATGAACTTGTATATATTTGTAATATCAAGATGTTGGAGTGTTTAGGGAAGTGTAAATTGGAATGTGAAAGAATGATACATACGTTGTATGCTATATTTTTAATCAAATAAAAATGAAGTCTGTAAGAGTTTCATTTGAATTAATGGAAGTAGTTTTGTCTTCTCCATATGATATTATTCCATTGGAAATATGTATTTAACATGCTCTATGAAATCCCTATTTGGAAAATGGAAAAGTGAAACACATGAGAAAAAATTGTATTATTCTTCCCCGTATATAATATACGATTTTTGAAAGAATAAAAGAAGGAAGTTATAAAGTTGTCTTTTGGAATAAATAAAGGATTGCATAACCTTCCTCAAATTGTATCATTTTATTGAATTTAATCATCTAGATGTGAGTTGTAATCTTTTTTTGAAAGGAAGAAATGCATATAAAGGAAGTGTAATACTTTGTCTTTTGAAATATGTTAAAATTTGAAATCGAGATGTATTTTAGTTTTTGAATAGTTGAATTGAATCAACTAAATGTGTTATATTAGAATTGGAACATATTATAATACTTGGAGAAGAAAATGACAAACAAACCCTTTAAAAAATTGATCCATGTCTTGTATTTTCAAACCGACAATTATTTAATCCAAAATGCATGTAACCGAACCCGCAACAATGAAATAAAAAATTAAACAATTAAATTGAAGTATTTTTCCCTAAACGAATCCAATTAGACAAGAATACTTAAAGGAAATCTTTTAAAACTGCAAAATTGAGTTCAAAGCTTTCACAGTTGTTATCTTTGTCAAAATTGTAAAATTTCGAATTGGAATTCAATAAAATAGATCTACCTCACAAACTTATCCTAAATCCACCTAAGAATGATTCTCCATGTCTATTTGAAAAGTTGAGAGAGGAAGAAGATCAAATTGAACAAATTTACCAAGTTGAAATTTACCAGTTTGCATTGTAAAACCCTGTAGATTGTTTTCTTGAAATTGACCCCTTACACTTTATCAAAATAAAAAATTAATGATCCGTTAGTAAAGAGGACGTTGAGATCTTTCCATAAATTCCTCATTTTCGCAAAACCAAGACTTCTATCTAAATTTATGGCCTTATGAATTTTTTCTTCAGTTGGCATTAAAGAAAATAAAAAAATTGAGAAAACATTTTCTTAAGAGGCCCGTGGGCTTGAATTTTAGTCTTAGTACTTCAAAAAAAAATTGAGAAAATTTTCCTAATTTTTCTCATTAAGCTTGCACCCAATCGTAGGTCAGTCACATGGCACCATAAGGTATCGGTGGAGGGCGGACCCCTTTTAAGCTTAGCGCTGTAGGAATTTTTTTGGAAAATTTTCCCTGTCGGGCCGCAACCAATCATGTGATGCCACATGGCATCATGAGGCATCGATAGAGGAGCGGATCCCTATTTTAATTTTTACATTTCAAAAAATTTTGGGAAAATTTTCAAAATATTCCTCGCCACCCGCTGACCCGCAGCCCAATTAGGATCCACCATGTGGCATCGTGAGGTGTTGTCGGAGGTGCGGGTGAATGCTACCCTCTTAGCCCTTCGGGGCGTTAAATTAATTTTCTCCCCACCGCCATGCCTTCTCCGTGCTGACTTGGGAGGCACTATGTGTCCCTTACGGACTTGCAGGAGTGTTGGCACAAAGTTGGCTTTTGCCCCACCCGGGAATTTTTTTATTAAATTTCTCCCAATGCCCCGCTCTCCCCACGCCGACTTTAAGGGAGGGTGCCACGTGTCCCTAGTGGACTTGTGGACCCATGGGTGCACGGGTGCAAAATTGTTTTTCCTCACACATGAAAATTTCCAAAATTCTCCCCATGGCCTACGACCCACCCTTGGGGAAAATTTTCACCCTTGGGCACGTAGGTCCGGTCTTAGGGAAAATTTTCACCCCAATGTCCATCGGCCCATAACTAAAAAAATATGAGGAGTTGGGAGGACTTATTTATATGAATGGAAAGGTGAGGAAATTTCCTATCTAATGGAAAGGATTTAAGGAAATTTTGAAGGAGTTAAGTTTGACAAAAATCCAGCTGAACCTTTGAGCCTCATTAGAGAGTGGATATGGTGAGGAATTACCCTCTGAACCTAATTGAATATTCTAACCTTAAATTTTGGACCTTATGACCTCTAATAATTGTTAATAAAATAAAAGTATACTCTAGTGGATAGAATTTTTTTGGAACCTATTAGTGACAATCGTTGTCTGTAACCCTGTTCTAGATTCTTTTAATAAAAAAAAATTATTCCATAATTTTTCGTAATTAGTCTTAGTTTGTTCTTAGGTCTCAAGTGGGTGTTACACACCTTAAAGTCTCCCATGCATATCTAAAATCCCCTACATACTCTTATTCCTCCCTCATTTACCCTTTATACCTCACACATACTCTTATGCCTCCCTCATAAAAGAAACAGGAAAGAAATGCAAGCATTCCTTGTACAAGGTGGGGCACCCAACCCAATCTCCCTCCAACAAAAGGTAAACTCTTATTCATCCCTGAATTAAATCTCCCCATAGTCTCCTCCCACTCCACACTTAGGAAATCTACCCACACCCAAAGAAGAATTCCAAAAAAAACAATATTGAACACAAGCACATAAACATAAAAAAATTAACATAAGCAAGGTAAAGATCCTACCTTTCCATAGTATATCTTGTTCCAAGAGTAAATATCTAAGCTCCTCAAAACCAAGAAAGCATCCACAAGTTCCAACAATCCACAAGCACTCTCAAAAATCCTCTAACTCTCCCAAAAATTTCAAAAGCACAAAATGATGAAGTAACCCCCAAACAAGCAAAAGAACTTCAATAAATAGAAAAGGGAGAGAGGAGGATGATGTGGCTCCAAGTAGGATGCCACCTCATTTCCTCTCCACTCCACATAATCCTTGTAAACCTCATATTCCACAGAAAAATTAATAATTGGTTGAAGAAATGAAATTTTACTTACACACACAATCTAAGCCCACACCCCCTAAGGAAAAAATTAATTACAAGAAAGGAAGTGCAATAAACATTTTACCTTTTTATCTTCCCAAAACACCTAATGGGGTATAATTTTGACCCCAAACCCATAGGTAGGGTTGGCATAGAAATTTAAGATGTGTGGGACAAGTTTGACTTGTCCCACAAGCTTCCAAAATTGGCCTCTAAGGACAAATTTTAATTTCCATGGAGTAGAGTGTACAACACTCTAGATCCCAAAGCACTCAACTTACAACAAAAATACAAGAGAAATCTACTCTAATAAATTAATTCCTTTGGTCACATCTTTAATTATTTTAGGAAAATATTTATTAACTTTAATAAGACACTTAGACCCATTAAGATAAAGGGGAAAAACATACATCAAAATCTAAATAATTAAAACAAGCAAATTACATCACTCAAAGGAAACACATACTAATGGTTATAGAAGGAAAACTAAAACAAAAGAAAACACATGACCCCTTGGTCACAATTCTCCCCTAACCAAATAATTCTAACACACACACAATTACATGTTACCATGGTGACCCTTGTTGAATTCATCTAGAATTCCAATGTAGTTGGTCTCTAATTGCCCAGATGTTTGTTGTGAATAATTTTACCTACAAAACACATAAATACCTCCTTCACCATGTGGCCGCATAAAAAACATCTATGATAAAATATGAAATATAATTCCTCAATCTTCTATATGTGAATCAAATATCCTCTAGAAATTACGATGTCATTTACAATTTCTAGAAAAATTCTATTCTACATTTCATCCATGTCAAAATGATCACAACATTAATCCTATTATGAAAGGTCTACTCAATATGAAAAATATAACATATGTCGAAACAAATATAAATAACCATGTCAATAGTATATCAACATCAATATAAAATGTCTCTAATAATCCACATGCATCATATATGAGTCAAAATCAACAACACCAAAGTATCTCTAACATCTAGTATCATGCTAAAACAAAAGCTATAATAATATCCATAAGTGTAGTCGATGATCGAAATCAATAATAAAAAAGGTGTCGAATGGAAGTGGGCACTACATCATTAATGAGCTTAACAATATCAACAACAACATCATCAAAATCATCAATCTCTACATAGAAGTATTGTTCAGAATTTTCTACGAGTTTAGAACTAGATATGGAATGAGAATGGGAGGATATGGTAGGACTAGAGATGAGATTAGTATATGGAGCCTGATTAGAGGAAGTGACTAAAGGTGGAGGAATGGAAGTATAATTTAAAGACTCCCCAACATCATATGTATCAAGATGGTGCTACTAGATAGGTTCACCCGAGGGAATGACCATGGAGGTGGCGAGTCCATTTTCCAATACTTTAATGGTTCGGATAAATTGTAATAGTATGCTCATAACCATCATAGATAAACTTGACACAATGATGGATAGTGGAGAGAACAACTTGTGTACCATGGATCCATGTTTTACCAAGGGGTAGATTGTATTGCAATGGGAGATACATTACATAAAAGAGGGTGAGAAGAGTGTGGGGTTGACTTGCAATTCTAAAGTGATGGTATAAATACATACAAGAGTATTAGTGTCATATCCTTGGAAAAACGAAGTAGAATTTTCTATTTCACTATTAGAAATATGCAGTTTAAAATGTAAGGATAAATGAAAAATATTTAGTTTGGAGCCATTATCAATACATACACGCTTAATTTGGAAATCCTAATCATGATCCATGATAAGAAGAGGAGGAGAATCATGAGAACAATCAGAGTAATTTCCTTATTGAAAATGTTATAGAATTGGTGATATACTTGAATGAATGCATGAGATGAGTAAGAACTACTCGGGAATCATTGCTTTGAATTTAATAGAGTGAATGACAACATCCAAGGATGATGGTAGTTAGGGGTGTGGCGCAATACATAAAATATAGACATAAGAGATTGGTTATTATTTAATTGTTGAATGATATCATAGGGTTTATATGGATTAGCAAGTTGAGGAAGTTGTGTGCTAAAAGGAGGAGGAATAGAGGCAAGAAGATAGAAAGGTTTTAGAACACACACTTATACTAAGAGGGGGGTGAATCAATATAATAAAAAAAGTATTCATTTAACATAAACCATTCATAAAAGTAGAAAACGCATAAGATAAAATAGTTTCACAACATATGATTTACGTGGAAACTCTTTTAGGAGAAAAGCACAGAGAAAATACTATTTGGAGCTACTTTCCAAATCTAGTCACACAATTAATTATTTTATAAATATTCATAGGTAGCACCCTAATGGAGACACCAATTTCCAATGTTGAGCACCAATCCCCTGTGCAAGTACAAACTCAACTCACTAGAAACACCAATCCCCAATTAAATGAGGCACTCGACCTCAAAAATGCAAAGTTCCACCTATTGTAGTTGCTTCATCAACCTATTGATGGCGGTTAGATCATTCTTCATTTTTCTTGTTGTCTTCTCACACCCATACTCCACACATTTTTTATGTGATGCTTGTTTGTCCTTAAAAATTAGCATGGTATCCTACTCGAGTTTTCTCTTCCTTCCCCTTTATGGCTTTTCTTGATATATCTTCACGAATTTCTTCTCTCTTCCTCTCTCATTCATTCTTTATATCTTTAAAAATCGACATCATAATTTCGTGAACACTAGATGAATTTGCAATTAAATCCACTTATATAGTACATTCATCTCATGACAGGATGTGACTTTTCCCAAGAGACGGCGATATATATCAAGATTTGAATTATTCATCTTGATTCGTCCTTTGTAGAGTGAAAATTGAATATTTGACATTCATGTGAACTCCCGCACTTCCCCTATTTTATTTCGATCCCACGTCATTTCATGACCATCACAGGACTATTTATAACTTTTGTGATAATCCTTGACTCCAAGGTCTTTCTCTTCATTCTGCAAAAATACTTGAATTTCGTTTCTTTCTCTTTATTGCATGGAAACTGTTGGCCTTCAACAAATTTCTCTTCATTGTGTGGCAATCGCTGACTTCAATGGCTTTCTCTTCTTATTGGCTAGCATTTAGGACCCGTGAAATACTATGATGTAATCCTTTAACATGTTAAGCACCATCAAATGAATTTAAACTCACAGAACACTACAAACCCCGATGAACACTACATAATATTTTATTTTGATGCGCGGCATGCAAACATCAAATCAAATCATCTTTTTCTTAAGTGACATACTCTTGAAAACATGAATGATAGTATTTCTAACTTATGAGATACTTAACAACATTATTTTGACATCAATGACAACACTTCCAAAATCGATTCCCTATTGAATATGGTAGTAACAACATATACACGATCTATAGAAGTATGTGTGTAGCGAGTTGAATGCCGCATAGTAACACGGATATTTTTTTTGGTTTTTTATTTCTACATTCATTAATTTCGATGTGTTGTGAAAGTGTTTTTAAGTTTTTAGTATTGCTCATAGAAGTATAATTTTTATAAAAGTCTCTTTGAATTTTTCTTCGCAAGCACAACATCATAACTTTCACCACCCTACTATCCTTGTATGGTTACATCTTTCCAAAGATAAAGAAATAGATCATAGTTACAAAATGCGTGGTTAGAACAACAATTTCGATTTTTTCGATTTTTTAATTCTATCGTTAAAAACACAAAAACACGATTGTTTTTGTACATCTTATAAAAGTTAATTTATTTAAATTAAATACACCAAACAAATATAATTTACTTGTATTTTTTATTAAATTTATCTTTGATATCCTCGCTTAAGTTATAATTAACTTGATTTCAACAATATTTTTGATCATTTATCTGTCATATAACTTTTTTAAATAGTAAGAGTTCTCATTGTTCTAAAATTATCTTTGAATTATTAAAAAATATTATGTATTTGATATATATAAATTACCCAATTTTATGGTATTTATCATTTTTCCCCCATATTTTAAGTCCACCGTATTATAGTCTCCGTACAAAATTTGCTACCTTGAAACAAATATTATATTTAATGATGGTATATATTATATGCTATTACAATCCAGCTAAAAACCCATGGAGCTACTTGAAAGTAAATAAAACAGGCGGATCAAGTTTAACCTATTAAGAAAATATCATCAGCGGCATTTAATAGCAGCTTCGAGAGGATATTTCATGCACTTGAGAATCATTGAAATGTCGGGAGTCAGATCTGGAGGGATCCCTTCATTCGCACTGGACCACTGAAATTTGATGATCAGATTGGCAAGAGTAATCGGAATATGGACGCTGGCAACATCCATTCCTGCACATATTCGCCTTCCTGCTCCAAACGGCAGATACGCCATCCTCATTTTATCTGAATCAACTTCGCCCAGAAATCTACTTGGCTTGAAATCCCCGGGATCATTCCACAGCCGAGGATCGGTAGAAATGGAGTCTAGATTTATAATCACTCCAGCTTTAGCAGGTATAGTTATGCCCATCACCTTACATTCCTCCACGGTTTCATGAAGAACAGCGAGAGGAGCAATCGCTTCTTTTCTCAGGGTTTCCTTCACCACAGCTGCCAAAAATGGCAGTTTCTCCAAGTCGACTACGCATTCAGTGTTATCCCCAGAGACCGCTTCTCTTGTTTCTTCATGGACTTTCCGTTGGACGTCTGGATGGTGAATCATATAAGCCAGAGCCCATTCTACAGCTGTGGACATGCTGTCCACTGAAAGAACAAAAATCTCGAATAAATTGAAAACTATTTCTTCCTCGCTCAACTTGTTCTTACCTTCCCCACCTTCTCGATCGCCTATAGACAGCAAACAATTCAAAAAACAATTGGGCGCGTTCTGCTCAAAATATCCTTTAAAAATGCAGCCAAACTGAACAAGAGGCAATATCAGATGCAAAACGCGAGCTTTTAAGGACTTCCATCTCTTGAATGATGCAGCCTGAGAAGGAAGAAAATAGCGAAATAAGGGTAATGACTCCAAAAGCACATCAATGTTTTCGTTTAACATAATACCCTCGGCTATTAATTCCTCTAGCTCGTTCACGAAATTCTCGTCCTGAAAATCAGGGCCGAAGCATAATACTACCATGAAATTGATTGACATGATTTTGACCAAGTGCAGAGGCCTCACAACGCCGTTATTTTCGTTCATCTCCGCCTCCAATTTGTCGACCAGATCTTTCATATATCTCTGCTGCGAAGATCTGCAGCTTCGAATGTGAGACGGGCTGAAAACTTTGTTCTGAAGAATTTTTCTGAGCTCACTCCAGAGCTCGTTGTAAGGAGAACTAATGGTGGTTCTAAAGCCGGCGGTGGTGAATTGGTTGACGTAGCGCTTAGGACGACCCGCAAAATTGGAGGCTTGGTTAACCAGCGCCTCCCAAATTGGAGCTTGGCCGGTGAGAACTACGACCGGAAATGGTCCCATCCACACGGTCATGACTGGCCCATATGACCTCGCCATGTCTGTTAACGCCGCGAGGAGAGTACCGCCCTTATTGAGCTGATGCATGTTACCCAACAATGGCAGTGTGGGTGGAGATGGGGGCCATTTCTTCTTCCTACTCTTGCTCGACTTCACTGCTGAGATAAACAGGTTGGCTATAAAAGCTGCGAGAAAGATTGAAATTAAGGCCAAAATGGTTTTTGCCTCAATATAAGAAAAGAGAGAGAGCATATTCTCCATGGATGCAGAATTTAAATTGAGTTGTGAGATGTTATTATCTTTTCCTTCTTATAACAGTTTGTTTAAGGATATCTCTTGGCAATGGTGGATATTGGATGTATGAGAGTATGCCACGGCAGCTAAAAAGATCGTAACACCTTGACCAAAATTAAATTTTATTTTGGTGAGATTTTTTGGGTGTTTTATGGTCTCCGCATGTGACAAGACTACATGGAGACTTCAGGCCTGGAATTTTATGGTCTCTAGATCGTTTTTGAATATTCTAACTGTAAATTACAATTAAATAAAAAATCAAACCCCAAATGTAAACAGATAAATATTTATTGAAACTGTAATTTTGAAAGTTCTGATTTTCTACGAAATAGTCAAATATATTAGGTAGAGATAATGAAAGGTTGTTGACACACTACAATCATGTGTTGTTGACCCACAACAAGAGGCTGCAAACACACAATACGGGATTTGTATTTGTATTGTATTTTTAATCGAACCCCTACTCATATATAAATACATATGGGAATCGAGATCTCTTTTGAAAAAATAATGGATAGATTCATTACTCAAAACCAAAATTTCTTCTCGTAATATTTAAAAAAGAGACTGTAAACCTAGATTTTTAAAACAAAATGAGGGTAGATTTATTATAGAGGAGGAAATTTCCTCCATAAAAACCTACCAAAAAAACAATTGATTTCATATCCTCCATGGCTCTCCTCGTTCAACCTAAAAATGAGAGACAAAATGGTCATGGAAAAAAACTAAAATATAAACCAAAATATGATGGATTACTACTTTTAGAGAATCAAAAATCTATGGCCCGATTAAAACAATCTAAGGGATCCTATTAATTCCTACAACATGACATGGGTGGGCCGAGTATTTAATTTAACTAGTGGGGTGAATAAACCTAGATGGGGGTAACTTAGGGAAGTATTGAAATACATTGCTACAACTAGGATTAAATCGAAAATAAATTAAGGTGTTGCCCTTAACTACTTAGGAGATAATTTTAAATAAATTCCGTATGTATTCATTATGGACTAAATAAATATTACACCCTAATGATAGTTTTCTTAATTATTAGAACGAATAGGATAAATTAATTTAAATGCTTAAAAATAATCAGTTAGATTGAAATTGTAGTTGGATTTAGTGTGTTTTTAAATTCGTGAAGTTTGGGGAATTACAACAAAATTGAGAAGTTTTTATCTATGGACATGTGGAATAGTGAGTCCAAAGGTATGAAGAGAAGATACAAAGAGTTATCATCTTACTAATATCCATAAAAAGCCTAGCACCATGAAAAAACCCTCAAAACATTGGAGATAAAAATATAAATATGAGTCTCCCAAGCTTGTATCGTAGAATTGGTGTTGAAAGTGATTATATATCTCATGAGGCATAGAATAAATATGTTAAGTTTAAAGTTATCCATGGTAAGATAATGGGAATTCATGATATAATGGTGTCATGTTTCAAATTTAAAACTACGGTATTGATAGATAGCGTAATAGTGAGGAATTTAATCATTATTAGAGATTATGTCTTGAAAATATTTCTCTAATTTTGTGAGCACATTGCATAAGTATAAAAGTTTTTTTAACATTTGAGAAAAAATACATGTTATAGAACCTATTTTCCAAAGTTCACATCAATCTACATGTATAAATAAGAATGTCCATTGGTCTATGTGCTATAAATGTGTGCTCCAAGATAGGGTTGAATGTCTTAAGGACTGAAATACAACAATCTATGATCAAAGTTGATTGACACAAGAAGGTGTTGACAAGTGTTAGGGGTACATGCATGGGTATAACACCTATGTGTGATTCCATTTTTCTAAGAAGATAAAAGTTATTCCATATTGTTTTATGAACAAGCAAATTGGAAGTTGCATTATAGGGATCATGCTCATGACTTGTTTGTTTTAGTTCTGAGTTCAAGAGCTAAAGATTGTGATTTTGGTACATATTAAGGTTAACATAATCCCAACAAAAGTATATAAGAATATTAGTTATATAAAACAATGTATAACATAGTTTTATCGTGAAGGAATTACGAGCAATAAACAACATCGTCTAACAAATGTGCTTTTATGAAAAGAAATCAATTACGACTAAAATATTGTTTTAGGACTATGTAATTTGTGTTGACCCATCTCCATGAATGATGATAAAGGTAAATGACCTTGTATTTTCTTAAAAAATGAGATTACAATGATGTGATGATAGGGGAGCATCAAAATATTATTTCATATGCTACATTTGATTTTATAGTAAGATAAAAGATGGTAAAAATTGTCTCGAAGATGTGCTTTAGGGCTCTTAGTCCTAAATGTTGATGTCTTAGAGATTGGAGGAAAAGTTGTGTTCCTAACATGATATAAACCTAAGGGTGATGTTTAGCTTGAATGAATTTGAAAGATGATGTATTTTTTCAGGGGATTTCTATTTCAGGTACATGAATCTAATTTTTATTATGAAGACAAGAAAACATAGTACATTCCAAGGGGGAGTCATGTGATCAAGTAAGTTGATTGCATTGTTGTTATTATGCCTTGAGTGGTCATTTTTCATGTTTTATTTTCATATATAATTTTTCATATATCTAAAAGGGGAGAGGCATCCAAAACATGAAAAATAGGTCTTGTAGGTTTTTTTACATTCTTGATTTCCATCATTGTTTCAAAGGTGGTTGTCATCATAAAAAAGGGGAGATTGTTGTCCTTTATGTCTATAGAATTGTCATTTATTTCAAAGTTCATTGATGGAAAAGGGTGTCATGGTGTCATTGGTGTCTTCATGTGGTGTTTATAAAGGTCAAACATGAAGGTTGATGGGTAGTGTCTAGTTTTGGTGAAGTTCTATGGTGCTTTGGAGCATGCTCTAGTAGGCATCGTCATAGTATGAGCTCTCCAAACACTTTATGAACTGTTCATGAGGTATATCAAGGTTATTATGATGTGTGAGAGGTGTTAATGATTCTTTAAGATGTCATCATGGTCTTTTCATGAAGAGTTGTGGTTGAGTCAGCTCATTCTAGGCCCATTCATAGTCATAGTGCATTGTGCATGGTGGAGTAACATGAGAAATGGTGTAAGAAATTCTTGGTGAGACAAGTTGTATTTTTTCTGACATGGCATAGCATGTGTATGAGGTATATCAGGTCATATAGCAGATGTTTAGTGGATGTATGAAGTTCTTTTGAAGCATGTTCTTGAGAACAAAGTAGGAAGAATCAAGAAAGTTTCAAATGCAACTAATTCAGATGTATTTGAGAATGGAAGAGACTTGGGTAAGTTATAGGAGGTTATCATGATGTTGTGGATTAAATTTAAGGTCTAGGTAATGAATATTTTCAAAGATATTGATTTTTTTTGGAAACCAGGTTTTTAAAGCTATGTTTTTGTGCTAAACTTTGACTTTCTGATGCTCATTGTGGATTGCATACTTTGCATGGGGACATGAGATAATTGGCATGGATAATTAGGTCATATATGATTATTTTTCAAGTATAATGTGGTAGTTCAATTGTCATGTTTTTGTTAATGATTGTTAAGAAGGTAAACATGTTTGAAACCCGCCTAAAACTCTAGTTAAGTAGCAAATTGGGAGATATTGAGCATAGTGACAAAGAATTTATTTTTTGGAAAATGTGATGATTTTATGTTGTAGAGGACTACTCTATATATCTCCAGGTATAATTATATATTTTGATAGTATGTGGGGCCCACTCAAAAATGTTTATTTCAGGAAAGTTTCAGTTTATGTAAATGGTGTCCATTAAACCTAATGACTAAATAACAACTTATGGAAGCCTAAGAGTTTTACTACATGTTGATTTAATATAAAGGTTGTGTCTCTATGTTGAGGAGGAGGCCACCTTTAACTTTAATTCCATGAACAAGTTGAGCAACATGAAGAAGACACAGACATTTGTGGGGGATTTCCATGTAGGATGGGAAGCAATGATTCAAAACAAATATTTTACCAACATTTCTCTGCACTCTCCCATGCTCCTGCCTCTACTCTTCCATGCTCTTATACCACTATAGGAAAAGGAGAAATGTGGAAATGTTGAATAATATATTACAATGTAAATAGCGTATAAATATAAGGAGAGAAATCGGTTAGGAGGAAACGTTCTACATCTAACAGGTTGGTTACATATAATCATACCAAACAATGGAATATAATTAGTTTAAATTTTTCACTCGTGTTATAATGAGAGCACATTATGTCTTGGAATTAACAAGCCATAATATACTCGTGTTATGGGTTGATCACGTTATTATACGAAAAGACCATAATGCAAAAAGTTGCATTCAAAATGCCTATCAAATGTTATTTTGGACACTTTTTGGTACCTTATTATCATCCACATGCCCTCAATTTTGACATTTTTTATCCTTTGGGGGTAACTTTTCATTGAGATTTTAGACTATCTAGGTGTCACTTCAACAAGTCTATGATTTTAATTGGTCATTTTCTAACACTCCATGTGGGCTTTGGTGAATGTTTATTTCCTTTAGACATAAATTCATTGCATTGTTTCGATTGAGAGAAGATGCTACTAAATTTTGAGAAATTTTTTGAGAGGATAGATTTCTCTTATGTGAGATCTTCGCGAGGATAATTTGAAATATTTCAAGAAAACATTTATCATGCAAAGTTCTTGCTAAAGAAATATATTAATGGAGGTTTTTAATCCGATCTTGGTAATTGTTTAGTAAAAAATAAATATCTCAATGCAGTGATTATTAATTGATATAGGTCTATGTGGTAAATCTTTGTGGATTGTTGGTTGTTGGAAGGAATCAATGTAATGATACGTGATGTGGGTTACCAACTAGATAGTAGTATGATGATTTGGATTACTCACTATAATGAATGTTTTGGATAAATTTTAACTCAAATATTTCTTGATCCTTAATGGAAACATTTGATTTTTTTTCATTTTCACCTTAGCAATCGGTATATTATATAGAAATTGATCCAAAACTACATACTTATTTTTCTTGAATGTTATTCTATACCACTTCTAAACTAGTTTCCGAACCCCCATGACATTATTATTTAATTCTAGAACCTATTAAACATATTCAATGATTTTACTCTCCCCATAATAGGTTAAAATGTGTATATTAGTCTTTCCCATTACTAACACTTTTTGTAATAATGAACTAACTACTTGAAGCTTGAAAACATTTCAATATTACCAAGCAGATGGTTATTACAACTTGAATATAAATAACATAAATCATTTTGACTTTCTTTCTCAAAATTGCAAGCTAGAAACATTGAACTTTTAAATATGGTTTTCCTTAAAAAACTTTGTACTTTACATATTATTCAAATCATATTGTCTTATTTTACATTCATGAGCATAATTACCATATTGTCCACTGTAATGACATTGCACTTGTGATTTTTCATGTCTTTCATCATATGACTAGTTTTGTCTCAAATTCTGATAAATGGGACACTTCTATTTGTATTTACAGGATTTCTTCTTCCAGCATTTGGAATTCTACCTCTACATATTGAATGTGGTTTTCCTCTTCTTCTATGATGACTGTCTGAATCTCGAGTTTTGAATGCATGCTCTAAGGAACTAGATGAGCGATTGATCTTGTGTTCATAAATAACAAGATTTGTATGGAGCTCAATATATACAGTCAACTGAGATGAGATTTAATTTCTTCTATAACCAAAACTATTTATCAAATAAGGAAAGGAGGTTCCTTACTATTTTTTCAACTACTCTTATATCTTCTATAGTCTCACCATGAGACCTGATTTGATTAGAAAGACTTGCAATTTTTCTACGGTATGAATCAATAGATTTAGACATTTTTATCTAATTTGTATCAAAACCCCTTCATATAATTTAAAGGATAGTAGTATTTACTTTATTCATGCCTTGATACAGTGTTATTTCTAGAATATCCCAAGCTTGCTTCAACTTGGATCTTGCTATAATCCTTGAGAAAATGTTATGATGGACTACTTGAAAAATAAAGAAATCTGCATTTGAATCCTTCTTTCTATTCTCACTTAGAAAATTCTTATATGCATGTCAAAATGTATTATAGAATGCTACATCTGCTAGTTCTAGGTATCCATTTTAAGAAAGATCTAATATTTTTTTGAAGCACAATAAAACATTCAGGCTTATAGACTAATATTTATATTTTTTGTTATTATACTATTGTATTTGATGGGTTGTAAGATTCTTACTCTATGTCGATGTAATCAATGGAGGTAAAACTACTATTCTAATACCAAATGAGGGCTATAGAGGGTGGATGATGTATTTAGAAAGTTACACTTGCATACAAATTGAAGAAATGTGAGAGTTTGTGCTCTTTAGAAAAAAAAAAATTGGCATAACTTTGTTGCTTCATACCAGTCATACAAAATGACTAAAAATTGCAGCTATATATATCATTCCATAGAGAATGAAGCAACTTGCAATCACATCTAACAACTATAAATCACACTGAAACTATTAATAAGAAAAGTTGCACACAAAATCTGGAAAAGGAATGTGGCATACTTCCTTGGGATTTTCCCTAATTCGATGTCAACAATCGCTTGCAAGTGTTTATAAGAGAACAAGCACAAGATGTGGGATTACAATCTCCAACACAATATTATTTTGTTAACATTCTTTCATTATATTTTCGAGTTTTAGTTATAATTCAATTTTGATGTATTGTGACGTGTGAGCTCTTCTATAAATTTGAAATTTATTTCAATTCTTGTTATTATAAAATATTTTTAAATTATTACTATCGCTCATAAAATATATTTTTATAAAAATCTCTTTGAATTTTTCTTCACATAGATAGGATCATAACTTTCCCTACCTTGTTGTCACCGTACCTCACACCTTTCAAAGATAAATATTAACAAATATATATTTAATGATATCGTATATATTATATGCTATTACAATCAAGCTAAATATGACATTGGAAAAATACGGCGAGACTACATAACAATATTCAACAAATACCTTTATTATTTTTTAAGTCAAAGTAATAAATAGTCTAGATTGAAATTTTAATTTATTTGGCTTAATAACTCCAAGTTTAAATTTAGAAATTAAAATAAGATTTTATAAATTTATTGAACACACACCATCTCTTTAATTTTCTCAAAAAATAATAATAGATATTGCGAATATATTTCATTTCATTTTTTCCATGGATTTTTTTAGTGGCGAATATTTATAATTTGGCGAATATTCCATTTTAGAAAAATTTGAAAAGGTGAATTTTTCGGAGGAGGTCAGTATTTTGTTCGCCTAAAATTTAGAGTATATTTTTTAAGGGATCGGCTTTGCCAAACCCTTGAAAACATATCCTATATAAACCTAGGTGATTCGCCAAGTAGTATACTACTAACTTACTACTAGCTTACTAAGGTATCGACATATCAAGTATCATGAACTTGTAGGGCAGATTGTTGACACACGAAACGAGGTTGTTGATGCACGACACGAAGTTGTTGACACACAACATGAGGTTGTTGACACGCCACAATCATTTGTTGTTGAAGCACAACAAGAGGCTACAAATGCACAATACTGACTTTTGCATTTTACATCCTGCCGCGACAGTGAATTTGCAGTAATGCCCACTCTGTTGCACTTGGTGGACGAGGACTCTGAGCCCTATTTCGTGGAACAAGGTGTCACATTTTTTCTGATTCAAATAAGTAGTTGTCACATTACAGGTGTAATAATAATAATAATAATTATTTTTTAAAATTTTTTTTTGGGAATGTGGCTAGAGAGTTTGATGTGGCATGTGGGTTAAGTAAGTGCATTGGTGAAGGTAGTTGGTGATTTTGTGAGAGGGTGGCTGAGTGTGTCAGTTAGGAAGCATGGGTTCCCTCACACGCATTGAATCCAACCACCAAAATGGTAGTCAACACGTCTTCCAACCTCGTTAGTTGACTGCTTCCAAAATCTGCGCCTCATGTGCTCGTGAAGGCCTCGTAGGGGCTTTGAAAACGTTTGCAGATACATCCAAAAGGTTCCTACCTGATACGTTTACCTCTAAATAAATTTTCCATGGCTTTATGGAATGCATTGAGTGCATACTATATACAAAATGGTGTTCTAGAGGCTACGAGAAGGCTAGAAAAACAACTGGTATAGGGATTTTTCCATATGCCAAAGTTGAGAAACAATTGGACTCTATAGAGTAATATTTCATACAGAGGAGATAGGTGATTGAGTTTGAACTAGATTAGAGTATTTGCGAAAATTGTATTTTTTTCCCTCTAATTTCTACATTGTTGGTTGTTCAGAAAGACACAACAATTTGTCTTGCAATAATATTGGAGGTAAATTTGGTTGTAGTGTGGCAGCCAACACATTCATGGAGGATTTAGAAAATGGTATGGACGTCCATCTAAGCATATAAGGTAGAGGAATGTTTTCAGATGTTATAGTTGCAAATGCTTTGGCAGATGTGTATGCAAAATCTTGAACCTTGCACAAGGTAGATGAACTATTTGAGAGAATGTATTAAAAAAGGAAGGCGTGGGTTCCGTAGATAGCGTGGACAAAAAGATATGCACAAAATGGGTTTGGTGAATAGACACTGGTAACTTTCAATAATGAAATTGTCAATTTTAATCCAAGCCTCCACATCGTGCACCATCTCCTTCCCAATTGGTTGCATGGATAATATTGTTGTTAAATTTTAGGAAAAAATACATAGCAGTTGTGGATTCTATTATGAAAGGGGGAGAGATTTCATGTGAATTATTTGACAAAATGCCTACATATCAAAAACTAGAAGAATTAATTATAGTTCCACTTTCCAACTTATTGCTTTGATTGGTTTTAGAAACACCAAGGATTATTCTCTTCATGCTCACAATTTGATGTTTTTAGGGAAGGAGTTGCATTGAATCACCCAAAACAATATTCATGGTTTTCCTTTTTAAGTTAAGACTTGGAAAGATGGTAACGGTGTAGAAACGAAATGAGAGCGGGATCCTCCTGGTCTCGACTTCAATACCTTGATCCACTTCTTTGGTGAGATGAGCTAGCCCTTGTAAAGCTCGACAACCATTATGGAGCTTGGTAGCTTCGCATGTTGTACTATTGAGCCACTTTGGTGATTCATTTTTCCCTCGTGCATGATCTCCTTACCTTTTCTTTCATAATTTTTGTAATTTGGGTTCTTCATTTACAATATTATAGAAATGTTAAACCACTAGATAATCTTACAAATGGATATGTAACAAAATTTAAATAGTGTAAGGAAATAAATCTCCACCTTGTAATTTTTGAAACTAATTTAAAATTTAAACATTAATTTTGTTCACTACCATAACCTTATACGATGATACTAGAGCATCCAAATTAAGTGCTCGTATCTACTGGATATTGGGAGAGATAGATGATGTCATCAAATCAAACAACCTTTTCCATCTACCTTACAAAGTTAGAAATTTTTTTTTTGGGAGATTTGAAAGAGAAGAATCTAAGCCCAGTAAAGGTTATGTCAAGCGTCATATGTATTCATTTTTATGTAGAGAGTCACGTCAATGAATAACTTGACCTTGTTTGATTGTTTGTGCTCTCATTGCAGCTCTTCTAGGAGCCCTTGTAATGCCCCACTGGACATCGGCTCCTTTTCCACCTGCCCCCACTGCCATCCTTTATGGCCATCTCTGCGACCTGCCTGGCGTGAGAGAGAAGTTGTTCCACGAGTGTTGTTTTGTCCTTTTTGGCAAGTGGTGTGTGGTTGGGCACCTCCACCAACTATCTTCATTGTTTGAAAGGCTTACTTGTTCATCAACCTACCTTGACTTATACCCTGACACCTGCCATTGCATTAAAACCCCCCCTGCACCTTCTTGGCGTGTTCTGGACAGTGGATTCATTGATGGTGAAATGAAGGTCTATCACCCTGATGTTGCGTGGGTGGGTGTGAGTCTCAAAATCGTGCTGTACATGTAGTTTCGGAGAGCGTAGAACTGAAATTATCCTAGGAGTGCTTTGTGAGAAGTGATCGGCTTTATGCAGCAGCTACAAGGTAGAGAAGTAAACTCATCGCAGAAAATCGGTGGCCTCCGTGAGAGAGTTAAGTTCGAGAGCTACCGCAGGGCGAGCCCAAGGAGCCGTTGGTGTTGATCCCGATGTTATGTTTACGCGCGACCACACGAGAGATCAGCTTGTTGTAGAATCTTGCAGTGTAGTAGAAGAACGAGGTCAAGTTTTAGTTGAGCTATCTTTCCTTTCATTTGGAAAGTCGCTTCCGTCTAGGTGGTGAATTTAACATGGGAGAAGCTCGATCAAATCTTGAGGCTGCGTTTTGTGCTTGTATTTTATTGTTTCTTCCATGAGCTTGACCCAAATTTGGTGACAGATCGCACCCATAGGCATAGGGAATCTATGAAATGTTGGAGAAAATGTCTTAGGAGCTGTAAGGTGTGTTCTTGTTGGGATCCACAAGAATCGCTGCCGCAGCAAATAGCCAGGCAACGGGCATGCTATAGTTTGGTAGAAGCCTTCGTGAGCGCCTCCAACAGGTAGGCTGTCCAACTAGGTTGTTTTCTGTTCAGTATCAACTGCATCCTCAAATTCGGGATTCTCCTTCAAGTGATTGCAGGGCATGAATCAGATTGCATATTGCAAGCAGGGCATAAATCTACTTTGGAACCAGAAAAGATGGAACTTGACACCCAAAAGGAACACATGGAACATGTTGACTCTATCCAAAAGAGTCCTTTGGGAGTGCTACAGAGTTCTGAGGTTTTGTACCATGATGGAATGGAAGGTGCAGCAGATGACTCTGAAACCACACACACTGTTCACGAGTTGAATGAGAGTAGCATAGATATAAGTGCACCAAAATCCCTGGATTCCTCTGCGTGTTTTCAGAAGCCTGGACTTGGAGATGAGGCAGAAGCAAAGCCAGAAAATTCATTGGACAAAGATGAAATGATGATATCGAGTCTCTGTGGCACAAACATGGTGGAGAAACACTCTATTATATTAAGTTCAAAAGAGCCTTCTAGCAGATGTTGACTGCCACACTGCAACCAAGTTTATCCCCAAGATTATATTGCTAGAGAAATTGTTGTGGTAATGCAATCCAGCTCTCTCATCTTAAACAATGTTAATGTTCTTATGGAGATTACTGGTGTCTTGCTAAGTGAAGTAAGTCAGTAAGCAATGGGCTGCACATTTGCACTATAAGAAGGTGCATCATATGAAACTTGCAGCGATAAGAAGGAAGCAAACTTTATTTTCACTTTCGAAAAGTATTATTTTATGAGTGTTAAGAGGACTAGACTATGTTTGTTTACTTCATCAAATCTGATGTATGGTATGCATCTCGAGATGAAAAGAAAAAAGAAGAGTAGGTGGAGATTGGGAAAAGAAGGAGAGTACTACTTGAAGGAAATGGAAAGCTACTTGGGCAAAGTAGGAAATGTGAGAAAGAGCCCTGCAGAAATCCAGGTGCTAGGAGACTACGAGGAGAGCATCTCTTGATATTTCTTTTCTCCAACTTTGTCATTCTCAGTATGGTCTTTTCTCTAGATTAATTGGGTTGTCTTGTGGCCAAGGGCATCGTGCTTTTATTCATCACGAGACTTTTTCAAGGAGTACTTGGTTGATAACAAATTTTGATGATCTCATAGGATCACTTAGCGAGGAATATAGAAGATAATCTCCTCGAGTTGTTTCAGCAAGCAAGCGTCATCGCGAGGCGGGGTGAGGTGGATTTGTGAAAGGAATCAACCGTTAAATTTTTTTCCCCATCTGTCTATCCAGCTTATCACATTTGGCCCTTTGACATCGCCAATGCGGCAGTACTCACATCCTTGTCTCATGCTATTGTTTTTTTTGTTAGCCCGTGTGGAGTCCATACGACTGTTGAAGCTGGAGAAATAGGCAAGATATTTCAACACTTTTCTACTTTGTTATTTTATTTAAAAATATTGTGAAATCGAACCACCTTTCCTTGCATTGATTTGTGAGTTGGATGTCATGATGGGAGATTTCCCTTCCTACTTGTGTCATCTTGTTTTAGCTTTTATCGTTGGCAGTATGTGGGTCGAAAGGATGCGTGTGCCCTCTCCTTTGAATGTTATATTTATCTTACTCGAATGATAGACCTTCGTTTGTTTTTTTCGTATTAATTCTTCTCTCGCATTTGAGTTGCAAGTTGTTATGTTGATTAACTAGTATTTTCGATATCATGGAAGTAAGTTTACGATAACCATGAAGCTCCTCCCTAGCACCCAAGTTGTCTTTTGACATTTTTGTTAGCTCCTTTGCAAGTCCCTTTGATAACCTTTTGGCATCGAGAAAGAAAGGTTATAGGATTGTGTGAGCAATGCGTGGGCTAGCTTGACTTAGAGTTTCGATATTAAAACCGGTAGAATGAAAAGGTTTGTTTACAACGTGTTTTGTCGTCTCACGTGTTTAGACTCTTATACTATCTTTCATCTTGTTTCTAGCTTTTAAGGCAACCTCGGGAAGTGCCTTGACCATCCCTATCAACTTGAACCATAACTAGCTTTTCGGATCAACTAAGCCGGAGGTTTCATTGTGTGAATCCCGCACTGTTGACACTAGAATAGTTGGTCTAATCCCCTCTCGTAATCATTGCTGATGGCGCTCTTCTAATTTTCCTAACTTGCATTATTTTCTCCTTGTAATGTTAACGCAATTAATTAATATTGGTTGGTTTTTTAATGCACGTAATTACCGTAATAGTTTGTGATGAAAATTTCCTTAAATGTGATTAACCTTCGGGAAAAACTCACCTTTCATTTGATAGTCTTATGGATTCATAGTGGAAGGTTTTGTTTTGATAATGTCACTGGGTTATGTTTATATCTTTGTGCGACGGTTGACTATGTTACCCAGGGTTGCCGTAAAATATGGTTGTTTTGGGATGTGGGAAATTTATTTTAAATTAACCAAACATTAGTACTATAGTGGAGGTTTGCAAACCTTTAGTGTTATAAAAATTTGTTGATGACATTATTGTATACTCTTGTTGGATGGAACCCCCTTCTTCTCTCGCGTGTTTGCTACTAGCCTGTAAGACTTTGACCCTTCCTGGATGATTGGTAAATCTCCTTGTAGTTAATGGTCAAAACTAGTATACTTTGCCTTCGCTTCGAAACTTATGTTGTGTGTATACTTTATTTGATTCCCGGTTTGAAACTCAATTATGCATCGCTTTTTGTGTTAATTTTTGAAACTCGTGTTCCCCCTTCTTGGGCCGATCAACTCTTGTTCTTGTTAGATCAGGAGTATGTAAAATGTTTGAATATTATATTGAATGTACGAGGAGTGTATAAATACAAGTGAGAATGTGGTTAAGAGGTAACCGCCTGTAACTGACAGATCGGTTACATGTAGCTAAACTAAACTCTGTATTAATTAAGCCAACATTCCCCCCCTTAATACATTGTTTTTACAAATCTACCCCAGATTCATCATCTTGTTACGTCGTGACATGTCCTATTTGCTTCTTGCAACAAGGAATTTGTCTGGATTTTCTTGAATCTCTGCGACATATGTGCTCTCGTTTGTAGAAAAAATAGATGAAGAAGTGAGCTCAAAGCTCGTGTGGTGCGCCACAGATGTGCCTGAGGGCATTTAATCTCACATTTGTCATCTAGATCGACACAACTCTTCTCCGTCTATATGTCAAACAAGACTCAGTCCATTATGTCCTCGGATTGCAAGTTTTGGAGACTGGCGAAGAGTAGATACCGATGCTCTTCGGTTCTCTCAAATGCGGCACGTCTCTATGGTTGCTTGCAATGTTGCTAACATCTCTGGGGCACGACTTTCATGCTCTCAGACTGTTGCATGGGATCATAGGCTGGTTGTTCGCGTCCATCTTTGATAGCAAATTTGATGAATGAATGAAGGGGCTTAATCTCGTTTTGTTCCGATTTGATTCAAACAAATTCCATGTCTCGTGATCTTTTGTACGATGTGCTTGCTAATGTATTGCATGGTCTGCGAACAATAGTTGAGAAGATGTTGGGGGAAGGAGTCTACCAACGCACACCTGGGTTTTCGGTGGTCGATGCCACTCATGTCAAACTCCACACAGTGCTGATAAATTGGTCAATGGTCATTGCCACATGCTCTCTTCTCCCTCTTTGGTGACTGATTCTTCTTTTTTTTTTTTGAATTCTTGAACTATGGGCTTGTACCATGGGTATCCTCCTCTGAGTACACTCACACACCTAACTATTTACTCTTCTGGTCACTGCTGTTTCCTCACACGCCGAGAAATGGTCGTTGATGGGATAACTCGCAGACGGACTTGGATCAGTTTAATGATTGATGCCACATTGCCAGATATGAATAACAACAGAATTCTTCATGTTGTCGCTCCGCACAGGTATGGTCTTCTCATTTTGTTTGAAGCGGTTATATTTCATAACTGTCTTCTTCAAGACAGTTATCTCCTCTCCTTCCACGCAGGCAGAGACCTCTTCACGCACGGGTTCTGAATCTCCACGCATAGTTTTCTTCTCTCCACGCACTGACCTCCTTCAGCGCCACGCACAGCACAAACGGTGGGACAGTCTTCCTGTTCTTTCACGCAAGGTCTGCACATCAATTTCCAGCCACGTCCAAACAAAAGAACAGCGGCTCCAATGAGAGGAAATGAAATCAGGTCATTTGGATCTCCACGCAGGCTGAGGATCTCCTTCAGCGCACAGGTCATACACAGCCCGTTTCCTCCACGCACTGCAATCCACTGTCTCAAGCTTCCACGCACAGCACAGCCAAAACGGACAGGACTGGCAGAGGAATCTGAGTCTCCTCTCCACGCGTTTTAGGGATGAATAGAAAAAATGGTTTCACAACTAACTGCTTCCTCCAGCAGTCTTCTTTCTTCTCCCACGCTCAGGCAGAGGACGCACCAACAAAGAACAACAAATAACAGCAAAGATTGCACAGCACGCAGGCAGAGGATGGACAGAGGCTCAAATAAATTTCCACGCAGGAGGGGAAGCGGCGGTTTCCAGCATATATTCAACAGTCCATGAAACTAATGAAATACAAACCTTTCTGGCTCCCTCGCTCCCACTTCCACGCTCTGATACCAATGTTAGATCAGGAGTATGTAAAATGTCTGAATATTATATTGAATGTCCGAGGAGTGTATAAATACAAGTGAGAATGTGGTTAAGAGGTAACCGCCTGTAACTGACAGATCGGTTACATGTAGCTAAACTAAACTCTGTATTAATTAAGCCAACAGCTTCTTTTGGAAAAATATTATTTTAGCCTATGCGTTTGGTACCTTTGATAAATTTCTAGATGACTGGTATATGTATCAAATCTCAATTTTGTAATTATTGTTTAATTACTTACTTGATGGGGATTCTGCTTTTTTGCTAGATTGTTTGTTTTCTCCTTATAGGCCAAGGGCCATTCTCATATGATTGTTACTTTCATTGCATTTGCTCCTAACTGAAGTAAAAGGTCTTCTCCTTCTTTGATTGACATGTTATAGACTTTATTATAACTTGAGGTGCTCGTAGAGTTTAGAGGTTTGACCCAAATTTTTGTAATAAAGTGCTTCTTTTCATGATAGTGTTAGATAATAGTTATGGTGGTTTTGTGTAGCCTTATCTTGCTCGGTTCGTGAACCCGACTCTTGTAGAAAATTTCCTGCAAATGGATTTTGTGTGTAGATGAGGGATAGAATTGTAGATTTGTCATCAACCTCGAGTTGAGAAGTTCCTTTGCTCGAAACCTTTGTATGTTGTTCAACTGTTGTTAACATCCAAAGGGAAATTTTAAAAGAGGATTAATGTCTTAGTATAAAGTATGGTGGACTTTGTCATCTAAACTTTAGAAACCTTGTATTGTTTGACCATCATTGAAATTATAAGAAAATTTGGTTATTGTTGTTGAGTGACCTTGTTGGAGTATTAGTATTTTAAGAATTGATGTAATCTTGTTTTGTTCTTGTAAATGAGTGTTGCTACAACCTTTCCTTGAGATTAAATTTTGAGTTTAATCTGGACATGACTTAGTAATAAAGTGTCATAAGTAAATGAACATGGGATTGTTTAATACTTTTGGAAGTTAAATTAAAAGTTGTATTCAAATAAAATAACATAGGGGTCACCAACTTGAGAGTAGGAAATTCTTAAAGTAAACAAGGGCAAGACTATCATTGCAAGTAAACCTATAACACGATAACCCTAGCTCCTATAGTGAACATTATTCCTTTTATGGTAAAATTTGTAAAATGACCCTAAGGTGAAATGAACTGATAGTTGTTTGAAGATGATAAGATTTAATAAGCCGTAGAAAACAAATTGAGACCTCACCATCTTTCTCACCACCATTTGGAAAGTAAATTTTTACTCCTTGTTAATACTTTTAGTGAAGCCTAAGTAAGGTTGTTGATAATCCCGTTTAAGAGCCCTAGTTTCAATTAAATACTCGGCAATAACTAATGAGGTCTTAAAGATGTTTCATCTCGACCTTCTCCCTCTAACCCTTTTCCAAGGCACCTTGTATCTCTTCTCTTAAGTGTGTTGAACTTAAACCATGTTGTCTTGTGGCAAGAACGAATTCTAGTAGCATTAGTGATGAGCAGATGGCCTTCTTGAATTGAAATTATCCTTTTTCTTGATAAACGAATTAAGCAAATAAAGGTCATAATAGAGAAGATTTAAAGATAATTACTCTATGTAAAAAGAATAAATTTAACTTGGTAAGATGAATTGTATGAATCATATCCCGAGTCTCCTTGAAAACGTAAGCTAAGAATTGCAAGATGTATTTAAAAAAAAAAAATAACCCTCAAGAATATTTCATTGTGGTTAGCCCTAACGTAAGTGTGTTTTGTGGTTGGACTTCTATGTTGTCTTGTCAAAATATATATATATATATATATATATATATATATATAAATGTATTGTCCTTGATAGGTGTGAATGTTTCCATGCTTGCCTTTATGGCCATCCTTGTATCAAGTTGTCCTCAAGTGTTAGTTGTATCCTTGGTGATGACATGTTGCGTCATGTTATGGGTCAAGCAAGTCAAAAAAAAGTTATCTTGTATTTCACCGTGTTGTTCGTGTGTGATGATTTTGGGTCCTTACATTTGGTATCGTGAGCGTAGGTTCATGCTCTCAAACCTATGGGCCGGATTGGTGTTGTATGGTGATGTTACATGGTGGTGGTGGTGTTACATGATGATACTGCATGATGGTGGTAGATATTGGAAGAGTAATGTGCTTTAAGCGTGATGTGATCTATGTCGTAATTGTGATATTGTGAATGCACATGATGGGTATGCCACTTTGTGCGTGTTTGTGATCATGTTGATGTGTTGGGATGGGAGTATTCTCTCTCCTTCTTGTTGATTCTATGAAGAGTTCACGTGTGAATTGTTGTTTGTGATGTGTGAAAAGAATTCTAATGTGGATGACGGAGTGTTGGAATATTGTTACATATTGTGATATGTAGGTGTATCAATGTGTTGTATGACTAGATTGATGTTGGAAGAAATGAGTTGTATCATGATGTTTTTTTACCATGTCCCTGAAGAAATGTGTGTACTACCTTGTTATGCAATACTAGATGTTATGTTGAGATGTACTATGTTCATCGTATGTATGACTATGCAAATATGTAATGCTTCATGTTGTGATTTTGGGTCATACGGTGAGTGTATGAACCCTATCGTAGGGTGCTTGCACTTTGGGTGCGAAAGGTGGTAAATTGATGTGTTACACTCAAAGGATCAGTATGATCATGATCTACCCTATATATGTACCATATGTAAGATGTTATGGTAGTTATGTGTGTGCCACCGTTATGTTAGTGATGTCGTTGTATGTTATGTTGTGAACCTTACACTAACCGATCCCGAGGGAAGTCGGTAGAAGTGTATGTTGAGAGTGAGGAATGGTGTACCATGGGTCAATAACTCAAGCCAAAACTCGGTTTAGTAGATAACATGTGATCCTTTCCTCTCTCCCTATGTGGTTGTATGTATGCACCTTAGTGTATCTATGACTATGTTTAGCCTTATCAAGTGGTGGCGGGATGATTGAGATGGAGGTGATGACAGGTTGTATTATTGATATGTATTTTATGAGCGAGGCTCGATGTTCAAGTGCTAGCAACTCGTTGAGTACCCCTTGGTGGCTAGATAAGGCCACACAGATTATCGTAATGTGACATTATTATAAGTTGATTTTATTCATAAATTGAGCTTTTTACTTTATTTTGTATGGACCAAAGAACTTTTCTTGATTTCAATGCTTTACACTTTTGGGCATTTCCTTGGTTGTGGCACTAACATGGGGATTTTGATACTAACTTTGGCTATTTGGCCATTTATTTTTCTTGATTTTGGGTTTTCTTTTAAATTTGGAATTTTTACAACCTTGCCCAAGGCTTGTACTTTGCCACTTGGCACTTTGAATTGGATTGTTGTGCTAGTTCTATTGTCTGATGTGTGGAATAGGGTCATAGGATGCACCATGGATTGGTTGGACCTATGGACCCGCTTCGTTGTATGGGGTACTCCCAAGGAGTACATATAACTAGCGGGTTGTTGAACCACGCGTTATTATGTCACTTGGGTTAGGAGTGTTCGAACTCTATGTGTCTTGGACCATAGGGTCAACCGGCCTCCTTGAGGAGGCATAAGAGTTTGAGGAGGCATAAGAGATTCAAGGGAGGCATAAGAGATTCGAGGGAGGCATAAGAGATTCGAGGGAGGCATAAGAGTTTGAGGAGGCATAAGAGATTCGAGGGAGGCATAAGAGTTTGAGGGAGGCATAAGAGACTTGAGGGAGGCATAAGAGTTTGAGGGAGGCATATGATATTTGTGTGTATGGTTGATGTTCTGGGATATATGTTGAGTTATTGTGATGTTTTGGTAGTGGTCCTTTGATGTATGTGTTACTCATGTCAGATGGGTATGTGTTGTGATGTTGTAGATATGTCATTGATTCCCTTGTGGACACTATGTACCTGTAGCATGGTTTGGTGTTATGTGAGTTTTCATTGATGCAAATTGAGGAAATGTCTGGTGGATTGTAGTACTCTTTTGTTTGAGTATTTTGTATGTCAGTCATTGATGTGTGACGAGTACTATGTTATGTGGACTGTGCCTATTCTATTCCGTATTTGTGTAACCTTTTGTGGTGTAATACAATCTTGAAGTATATACTTGCGTGCTTGTGAATCTGTAGTGTCTTGTGAACCGATAGGGTGTTGTGTTAGCAGTTCATGTTGGGCACCCACAATAAAGAATAAACCAAAACTCTACAATGATGAAATTTTAAAAGAAATTAAACTAAGAATAGTGCTAATGGAAAGAGACAAATGAAATGATGAACAAGAAAGAACTGCCAATCTTCACAGAACCTTAACAGTTAAAATTTCTGCCAAATGTTCCCTAGGCTACCCCATGGTCATGCTTTTGCATCTGAAATATTAAACTTAGAGCGTACCTTCGCCCTTATCTGATCCTTATTGCTTACCATTTCTTTTCCTTTGTGTTATGTCGCATCGAGGATGATGCTTTCTTAAGGGGAGGAGAATGTAATGCCCCACTGGACATCGGCTCCTTTTCCACCTGCCCCACTGCCATCCTTTATGGCCATCTCTCGTGACTCCGCACTGGAGTGAGAGAGAAGTTGTTCCACGAGTGTTGTTTTGTCCTTTTTGGCAAGTGGTGTGTGGTTGGGCACCTCCAAAACTATCTTCATTGTTTGACAGCTTACTTGTTCATCAACCTACCTTGACTTATACCACGACACTTGCCATTGCATTAAAAACCCCCCGCACCTTCTTGGTGTGTTCTGGAGGGGATTCATTGATGGTGAAATGAAGGTCTATCGCCCTGATGTTGCATGGGGGGGTGTGAGTCTCAAAATCATGTCGAGTGTAGTTTCGGTGGAGCATAGAACTGAAATTCTCCTAGGAGTGCCGTGAGGAAGTGATCGGCTTTATGCAGCAGCTACGGGGTAGAGAAGTAAACTTATTCCGAAAATCGGTGGCCTCAGAGAGAGTTAAGTGTGACAATGCTACTACGGGGCGAGCCCAAGGAACCGTTGGTGTTGATCCCGATGTTCTCACGGTTGCACGCGACCACGCCGAGATCGGTTGTTGCATAATCTTCAGTCGTAGAAAGAACGAGGTAAAGTTTTAGTTGAGCTGTCTTGCCTTTTCATTTGGAAAGTCGCCTCCACCCGTGTGGTGAATTTAACATGGGAGAAGCTCGATCAAATCTTGGGCTACGTTTTGTGCTTGTTTTTATTGTTTCGCCATGAGCTTGACCCAAATTTGGTGACATATCACACCCACAGCACAGGAATCTATGCAATGTTGGAGAAAATGTCTTAGGAGCATGTAAGGTGTGTTCTTGTTGGGATCCACAAGAACTACCTGCAGCAGTAAATAGCCAGTGCAAATGGGGCATGCTACTGCTTTGGTAGAAGCCTTCGTGAGCACCCCAACAGTGGCGGGTATCCAACTAGGTTGTTTTCTGCTCAAAGATCAACCGCATCCTCAAATTCGGGATTCTCCTTCAAGTGATTGCAGGTAGCATGAATCGAGAATGCATATTGCAAGCGTGGCATAAATCTGCATGGAACCGAAAATATGGAACTTGACACCCAAAAGGAACACATGGAACATGTTGACTCTGCCCAAAAGAGTCCTTTGAGAGTGCTACAGAGTTCGAGGTTTTGTACCATTATGGAATGGAAGGTTCATCGAGAGGAATATGAAACCACACACACTGCTTCACGAGTTGAATGAGAGCAAGATAGATATAAGTCCACCAAAGCCCCGGATTCGTCTCGCATGTTTTCGAAGCTTTGGGCTTGGAGATGAGCGAAAGCAAAGCCAAAAATTCATTGGACAAAGATGAAATGATGATATCGAGTCTCTGTGGCACAAACATGGTGGAGAAACACTCTATTATATTAAGTTCAAAAGAGCCTTCTAGCAGATGTTGACTACCACACTGCAACCAAGTTTATCCCCAAGATTATATTGCTAGAGAAATTGTTGTGGGTAATGCAATCCAGCTCTCTCATCTTAAACAATGACAATGTTCTTATGGAGATTACTGGTGCTGCTAAGTGAAGCAAGCTGTAAGCAATGGGCTGCACATTTGCACTATAACAAGGTGCATCATATGAAACTTGCAGCGATAAGAAGGAATCAGACTTTATTTTCACTTTCAAAAAGTATTCTTTTCTGAGTGTTAAGAGGACTGGAGTATGCTGTTTACTTCATCAAATCTGATGTATGGTATCCATCTCTGAGATGAAAAGATAGAAGAAGAGTAGGTGGAGATTGGGAAAAGAAGGAGAGTACTGCTTGAAGGAAATTGAAAGCTACTTGGGAAGAGCAGGAAATGTGAGAAAGATCCTGCAATAAATCCAATGCTAGGAGACTACGAGGAGAGCATCTCTTGATATTTCTTTTCTCCAACTTTGTCATTCTGTATGGTCTTTTCTCTGGATTAATTGGGTTGTCTTGTGGCCAAGGGAATCGTGTTTTTACTCATCACGCACTTTTTCATGGAGTACTTGGTTGATAACATGCCTTGATGATCTCATAGATCATTAAAGCGAGGGAATATGGAAGACAATCTCCTTGAGTTGTTTCCAGTGTATGTACTTTGCGAGGCGGTGTGAGGTGGATTTGTGAAAGGAATCAACTTTTAAATTTTCTTTCCCATCTGTCTATCCAATTATCACATTTGGCCCTTTGACATCGCCAAATGGGCGACTACTCACATCCTTGTCTCATGCTATTGTTTTTTTCACGCTGGCCCATGTGGAGTTTGTACGACTGTTGAAGCCGGGAGAAACAGAAAGATATTTCTACACTTTTCTACTGTTATTTTATTTAAAAATATTGTGAAATCGAACCACCTTTCCTTGCATTGATTTGTGAGTTGATGTCATGATGGGATATTTCCCTTCCTACTTGTGTCATCTTGTTTTTGCTTTTATCGTTGGCGATGTGGGTCGAAAGGATGCGTGTACCCTCTCCTTTTAATGTTATGTTTCTCTTACTCAAATGATAGACCTTCGTCTATTTGTTTCTGTATTAATTCTTCTCTGAGTTTGAGTTACAAGTTGTTATGTTGATTAACTAGTATTTTTGATATCATGGAAGTAAGTTTACGATAACCATGAAGCTCCTCCGTAGCACCCAAGTTGTCTTTTGACATTTTTGTAGCTCCTTCGCAATTCCCTTTGATAACCTTTTGGCATCGAGAAAGAAAGGTTGTAGGATTGTGTGAGCAATGCGTTGGCTAGCCAGCTTAGAGTTTCGTTATTAAAATTAGTAGAATGAAAATGTTTGTTTGGCAACGTGTTTTGCCGTCTCGCATGTTTAGACTCTTATACTATCTTTCATCTTGTTTCTAGGCTTTTAAGGCCACCTCAAGAAGTGCCTTGACCATCCCTATCAACTTGAACCATAACTAGCTTTTCGGATCAACTAAGTTGGAGGTTTCATTGTGCGAATCCTGTACCTCGACACTAGAATAGTTGGTCTAATCCCCTCTAATCATTGCTTGATGGCACTCTTCTAATTTTTCTAACTTGCATTGTTTGCTCCCTTGTAATGTTAACGCTATTAATTAATATTGGTTAGTTTTTTTATGCACGTAATTACCATAATAGTTTGTGATGGAAATTTCCTTAAATGTTATTAACCTTCGGGAAAAACTCAGCTTACATATGATAGTCTTATGGATTCATAGCGGAAGGTTTTGTTTTGATAATGTCACTTTGAAGTTATGTTTGTATCTTTGTGCGATCACAGTTATCGTGTTACCCAGGGTTGCCGTAAAATATGGTTGTGTTGGGATGTGGGAAATTTATTTTAAATTAACCAAACATTAGTACTATAGTGGAGGTTTGCAAACCTTTAGTGTTATAAAAATTTGTTGATGACATTATTGTATACTCTTGTTGGACGGAACCCCTTCTTCTCTCGTGTGTTTGCTACTAGCCCGTAAGACTTTGACCCTTGATGTATGATTGGTAAATCTCCTTGTAGTTAATGGTCAAAACTAGTATACTTTGCCATCGCTTCAAACTTATGTTGTGTGTATACTTTATTTGATTCCCGGTTTGAAACTCAATTATGCATGGATTTTTGTGTTAATTTCTCAAACCCGTGTTTCCTTCTTGGGCCGATCAACTCTTGTTCTTTTGGAAAAATATTATTTTAGCCTATGCGTTTAGTACCTTTGATAAATTTCTAGATGATCTGGTATATGTATCAAATCTCAATTTTGTAATTATTGTTTAATTACTTACTTGATGGGGATTCTGCTTTTTGCTAGATTGTTCGCTTTCTCCTTATAGGGCTAAGGGCCATTCTCATATGATTGTTAGTTTCATTGCATTTGCGCTAACTCAAGTACAAGGTCTTCTCCTTCTTTGATTGACATGTTATAGAATTTATTTTAACTTGAGGTGCTCATAGAGTTTAGAGGTTTGACCCAAATTTTTGTAATAAAGTGCTTCTTTTCATGATATTGTTAGATAATAGTTATGGTGGTTTCGTGTAGCCTTATCTTGCTCAGTTCTCGTGAACCGACTCTTGTAGAAAATTTTCTGCAGATGGATTTTGTGTTTAGATGAGGGATAGAATTGTAGACTATTGTCATCAACCTCGCTTGAGAAGTTCCTTTTCTCTAAACCTTTGTATGTTGTTCAACTATTGTTAACGTCCAATGGAAAGTTTAAAAGAGGATTAATGTCTTAGTATAAAGTATGGTGGACTTTGTCATCTGAACTTTAGAAACCTTGTATTGTTTGACCATCATTGAAATTATAAGAAAATTTGGTTATTGTTGTTGAGTGACCTTGTTGGAGTATTAGTATTTTCAGAATTGATGTAATCTTGTTTTGTTCTTGTAAATGAGTGTTGCTACAACCTTGCCTTGAGAATAAATTTTGAGTTAAATCTGGACATGACTTAGTAATAAAGTGTCATAAGTAAACGAACATGGGATTGTTTAATACTTTTGGAAGTTAAATTAAAATTTGTATTCAAATAAAATAACATAGCGGTCACCAACTTGAGAGCAGAAATTCTTGAAGTAAACAAGGGCAAGACTATCATTAAGTTTAAACCTTATAACACGATAACCCTAGCTCCTATAGTGAACATTATTCCTTTTATGGTAAAATTTGTAAAATGACCCTAAGGTGAAATGAACTGATAGTTGTTTGAATATGATAAGATTTAATAAGCCGGAAAACAAATTGGAGACCTCACCATCTTTCTCACCACCATTTAGAAAGTAAATTTTTACTCCTTGTTAATACTTTTAGCAAAGCCTAAGTAAGGTTGTTGATAATCCCGGTTAAGAGCGCTAGTTTCAATTAAATACTGGCAATAACTAATTAGGTCCTAAAGATGTTTCATCTCGACCTTCTCCCTCTAACCCTTTTCCAAGTCACCTTGTATCTCTTCTCTTAAGTGTGTTGAACTTAAACCATGTTGTCTTGTGGGCAAAAACGAATTCTAGTAGCATTAGGGATGAGTAGATGGCCTTGTGGAATTGAAATTCTCCTTTTTCTTGATAAACGAATTAAGAAAATAAAGGTCATAATAGAGAAGATTTAAAGATAATTACTCTGTAAAAAGAATAAATTTAACTTGGTAAGATGAATTGTATGAATCATATCCCGAGTCTCCTTGAAAACGTAAGCTAAGAAATGCAAGATGTATTTTTTTAAAAAAATAAATAACCCTCAAGAATATTTCATTGTGGTTGGCCCTAACTCGTAAGTGTGTTTTGTGGTTGGACTTCTATGTTATCTTGTCAAAAAAATAAAAAAAAATAAATTGTATTGTCCTTGATAGGTGTGAACGCTTCCAGTGTTGCCTTTATGGCCATCCTTGTATCAAGTTGTCCTCAATGTTAGTTGTATCCTTGGTGACGACATGTTGTGTCATGTTATGGGTCAAGCAATTCAAAAAAAAATTATTCTCAGATTTCACCGTGTTGTTCGTGTGTGATGATTTTGGGTCCTTATAGCCCTAGTGCTTTGTTTTGTAGTTTTAGGAAGCTTCCAAAACAGAAAATTTGGCTTTTGTTTTAAACCATCATTCGAACCCTGAGCAACAAAATGTCTTTCTGGCTTTGCAAATCTCTAGTATATTTACTAGATAATTGCTTGCAACCTCCAGTTTGGGGAAAAACACTCTTTTAAATAGTTTGGAAAGGGCATTTTTTAGGTGTCCAGTTGTAGTCTAACTAGGTCAAACTGGACCAATTATGATAAGTGGCTCCAGAAAACCCGTCGCGATTGAAACCCGTTTGCCAGTTCTCAGTTCCATCGACTCCGACAAATTCTCCATATATAGGGGAAATTGTTAGAAATTTCTCATTGCATGTTAGTCCATCAAACGTTAGTTTTGGAGCTGGTTTTGTGAGCCCTCAAGCTAACTTTTGATCATTTCTAACTAGGGCAATTACGACCGATGACCTTAGAAAACTGGCCGCCAATCATAAATTGTTCGCTTGTTCTCGAATTCGCAGTTCCTATAAATTCTTGGTGTATAAGAGGACACATAGAAACTTACCGTGGTATGTTTCCTAAGACAACATTTGATATTGGTTTCTTATCCTCGAGTCTTTATTGAACATTTTGCAACTAGGAGGAAAACGTAAAATTAATTTATAGGACCCATGAGTTTCCAAACCACCGTGAAAATTTTAAGCACTTGTAAATAATTGTTTCAAACTCTATAGTGTGATTTGTTGTGGGAAATGGAACTTTTGACAAAATGGTGTTTCTTTCTCTTCCCTATCTCTTTCTCTCTCCTTGGTTAAAAAAGGAAGTGAAGTTAAATGAAATAAATATGTCTCTAACCCCCTCCTTTCAATTACTAATTATTATTATTATGTAAATAGAAACTAAAAACGTTAACTATACTAGTTCTAGGTGGATGCCATGATAATAATTTATCGCTGATTTCATGCTCACATGGTTTTACAGATGGAAGTGAGATGGTGAAAAGGTGTGGTGTAATTCTTTGTTTATTATTGTAATTTATATATGTTATTGAAAAATGTGTATATGTGTAATATATTGCCATGTTACAAAAATTTATATTTGAAATTTGGTAATATGAATGCGAGTTTAGGAAAGCCTTAGGAAATGTTCATTTAATCATAGGTACCATTTTGATTTAGATTTACATATGGAAAAAGTTGGGTATGTTAAATGAATTTGAATGTAATATATTTTAGTGCATTTGTACTTTGCAATAGTCGATTAATTAATTGGTGTGTATAACTAACCCTCTTGTGTTATTCTTTTTGTAAACAAAATGAAACCTTAGAATGAACTTAAACATGTACAATTTATGTCACCTTCTATCTTAACTAAATAATATCCCTAGTTGAGTTACCGCCATGCTTTTGATGTATGTTAAACGAGATCATCGTGAAACCATCGCTTAAGAACTAATTGATCAAACATAATCCATAGTAAGTGATCCCCTTCTAGGATTGGTTATCATGTGTGTAGTAAGGAGAATGTGTTCTCTTCAAGTCCGACTTACGTGTGAGGTGACAAAGATCACCCACTACCCTTGAATGTAATCTTTAGCATTTGGGATTATTAGATGAAGTTAATATTTAAAACTTGTTGTACCCTCCCTCTCATTCTAGCCACATTAGTTTGCAAAACACTATCGTCCTAAAATATAATTAATCCTCACAACTAAAATTTTGGGTACTTCACCTTAATCTAATCTATAATAGGGCGTAGAGCCCCGAGTGAAAATTTAAATTTAAGTAAATCTCAGTTGATTAGGAGGTTAAATTTTGGGTATAAAATGGTAACTCTTTTCAAATGAAATTCATTTGAAATTTGTTGAATTTAGAGAACCTAGGAAACCAGGAACCATAGTCTCATAATTCCTTGTTATTCCCCCTTTTGACATGAATAATAAAACAAAATTTCACATGTAGAATCGTGAAATGCATAAACATGGGATCTTACCTTGAACACAAGACCACTTGTGGTTCCTGTGTAGATTATAATGCTTCCAATCATGTACTTCTTCAAGATGTTAGGAAAGTACTTTCGTAACTCTTTTGTTATAAAACAATGCTAATAATGAGACCATAATGCGATATACGAGTAAATCATATAAGAGTAAAATGAGATTTGAGGTTAGGAATAATGTCACTCTTAGAGTCCTTATAACTCAATTAAACATTTTCATGTGTTACAAAGAATATGAATTTCCCTTGGTGAGATAAAACTTCAAGAAAAACAAAAGATATATATATAATCTAAATACAATTTATTTTTTTGGAAATGTTGAATCGGGAAATAAATATACCGTGATCAAGAATGTTTATGGAAAAAAGTTATCTTGATTCTAAACCCCCCTTAAATCCTAATATTTCTTTCTTGACATCAAGTCAGATTCACTTGAATTGCAAGGGTAAAATTTAAACATTGAATAAATGTTTGAGAAGCATATTTTAACATAAGAATAAGAGAATTAATTTCTTTGTATGCAATTTGAAATATGCCAAATAATTATGTAAGTTATGGAAATTTTCGTAAAGGATAAAGATCCAACTTGAAATGGTGAACTATAAATTAAATGTGGAATGAACTTAAGAATTTGTAGGTAGAAAAAGGAGAAAATTTTCCTTGCACAATAATGTTCTTGGACTATTAATCATAACTAAGATGCAATTAAGGAAATGACATGTTTTGTGTTTTCCAATCTTTGATTTTTCTTTTCTTGGAGCCCTTGTGGCGTTGTGTAATGAGCAATGTAAGTCAAAAAATAATTATCCTGGTATTTTTACTATTGTTTTTGTATGTGTAAAATGTGGGCATTACATTCGCTATCGTGCAAAAGCAAGGTTGTTGTCATGCAATAGAAAATTTAATTTGCATTTAAAAACAACCTTGTTATTGGGTCGATAACACCCTTGTTGATGCATGGAAGCAAGGTTGTTTGAGCTTAAAGTTACCTTATTGTCACCCTACAACAAGGTTGTTATCGCATGACAAGAAAACTTGCTTCCACACATAAAGTAACCTTGATGTTACATGTCTTACAAATCAAGTGATAATTTTTCCCACAAACTCCAAAAAAATCATTTGGTTCACGAAAGTGGTTCTTGGGATATTCGATAGGGATTTTTCCACCTTCAATCTCCCATAGGTCTCTTAAAATGAACCCCGATTTTTTCTTTTGTGATGTGTAGATTTCATTTCAATTTTTAGTGTTGTTGGCTGGTAATTATAATTTTCAAATTTTTTAAGGAATATCTCTATAAAAATCAAAGAAGAAGTTTGATACACTCATAAATACATGTATATGTTAATTATTTTTGATAACATAGAAACATCGTGCATCTTACAATTTCTATTTTTAAAAAAATAAAACAAGATTTTTAAAAAATAGAAGTTTTGATCAATACAAGTTGAAAATTTTCCAGACACGTGAATAAACATTATAAACCAAGAATAACTTCACATAGATAACCTTGAAATGTAAACTAGTAATAATTTCATCATGCTAAAGTTCTTTTTAAATGAT